>CATIWQ010084216.1:0-31792 GCA_949673415.1 Euphorbia schlechtendalii | reverse complement strand
TATATATTTGGATATGCATATGCGCAACTATGAAAACAAACTCCGTGACTAATTCATAGAGTAAAAGTGTAAGGACATAGTGGGAGCTATGTGGAGTGAGAATTGCACATATGTGTTACTATGAATAGTCTAAATATCCCTAGTCATAGTTCCATTGAGACTGGACATCAATGGAGAGGATAGACTAGCATGTGTAGGCTTACTCCTTGGATCAGTTCCAAGCGACTGATCTCACGAGCTGAAGATGGTACCTTGAATTAACACATGAATGTATTCGGGTAATATATTGGAGACCGTCATAAAACAGACACTTGGAAATAATTATATCCATGTGTAGGTGTCATGTCTTATGTAGGAGTATCCTCAGACCTGAGATACTGGTTACCTTATGTAGGAGTTGCTATACTTTGGGTCATACTTATTCATACCCTGGCGATCAGGATGACACGGGTGATTACAGGTATAGCGATGATCACTTGTTGGTAAGCTGTTTAGTCAAGATGGGATCCATTACTCCTGATATAGTAATATAATGGAGATGTACCTTAGGGCCCCTTGTGGAAGTGACACACTTATAAATCTCTTATTAAAGTATACGATTTATGGAACGGGTTTCTAGTTAATCAAGATACAAAACAGCTGAGTGGTGTTCTTCGTGAATAAGTCTAATTCCAAGATAGCTACGGTTATTACATGAGCTGACACTTAATCCGAGCTCAATAAACTAGATGGTATTTAACCTTATGGAAGGAGTGTATTGTACTTGTACTACTGCAGAACCAGATCAAATCACAGGCACATGATGTTCCAAGTATTGAGGGATCATACGCCTTTGCTAGAAAGCCCATTTGATCGTTTAGAGCTATCGAGTTCTATAATGGTCTGGAACACTGAGCCTAAAGGTTCTGGGCAGGAAGCCAAGTTTAGGTTAACCTCTAGCGGCTCTATACTTTGGGATCCTATGAGGTCACACACTTTGGGTCTTTATCGAACCATATAAAGAACTTATGGACTGGGTCTATACCGAAAATACAAGTTGTGAAATCAGTGAGAGGAATTATTAATTAATAATTCGAAGAAATAATGAAAAGATAGGGAAAAAGTTGTTAAAGCGAGCAAGGGATTTTTCCCGTTGTAAGTGGGCCTAAAAAAGAACACGGGTTGTTCAAGGTGGGACCCGTGTGGCTGCCCTGCGAGCTGAGAAGTTCGCGGGCTGTTAGAGCGCGAGGCAAGCCCGCGCGCTAGAGGTTGTAAGCGCGCAAGCGCTACCCATGGTAGTGCTTGCGCGGGCTTACAGCCGCAAGCATGGGCTTGCGGCTGAGGAGGGAAGCGTAAGGGCTTCCCTCATGAAACCCTCGGGTTACCCTACCAGCGCGGTTGACCCACCTACATGGAATAGGATTTATCCTATCCCATGTAGAGTTAGAGGGGGAGTCTAACACTCCCCCATTTTTTCCTATAAATAGGCTTTAGCCTCTCATTATTTATACAAACTAAAAAGCTTTAAGCTTATTTTCTCTCTGATTTCTTTCTCTTCTTTCATTGTGTGAGATCCTCCACGAGTTTCTCCAAACAATTTGAAGAGTTCTTTTAGAAGGCTCTAAATTTAAGTGAGCTTTCTATTTCAGATTTTCGGGTTGATTTACTAGTAGTCTAACAACTACTATTAATCGACGGGTTCTGCCTCTTCGAGGTTTTGGATAGTGAAGATCCGTGTGGATCGAGTCATAAAGCCTATCCTAGTTTAGAAGCTAGTGCTATCGGAATTGCTCAAAAGGGAACGCCGCAACTAAAGAGAGAACGAGCACGCACCAACTGGTAATGCCTTTATCTTTTAGATGTTAGGTTTCTTTTATATGTTTTATAAACCTAAAAGCATCTATGGAACATTTTAACCTAGATTATAACAATCATGGCATGCTTAGGAGATCCTCAAGTTAATTTTAAGTTTTTGAAATTCCACCTTGCTATCTATGCATGTTCAATTACTATCTTGATTAACCAACACCTTATCCCTTGTACAAACTTCTCATCTCATGGTCGCTAAGCACACATTATCTCGAGAACTTATATCTCTTCCACTTTGATAATGTGTCATGGTGTCCTTTCCTTTCTACCCTTATAAAGGAGTACATGTCTTATCATATCAACTAACACCATATAAAGGTTTTAGTTACAATGCAACCTAGCATTTAATCTTGTTCGACTAAATGAACCACCTTTAGCTCTTCAAATAGATTATGACCAATTGTCATGTGAACTACACAGTTCTTACCCGATTCCCTTTTGGATTCGGCACGCAATGCTCTAAACAAAGCGGTTTTCTTGTTACTCAAAAAGTTGATTCACGATTTTGAATAGGTTTCCGAACTACACGTAGTTGTTCAAAATCAATCTCATCCAAGTTTGTATCATCATGATAATAGTAGGGTAAGCACCCATGTGAGTGGTCTACTTCTCTGTCCAACACGCTATGAACGAAAAATAATATATGTACACACACACACACACACATACATTGCTCATAGAATAAAACTCATTTATATTATCACAATATCTTTCACGATTTGAAGGGTATAATAAATGAGGTAATCAAATATAAATAATCTACACATATTTAAGTCTTTGATCAATTTCAATATATACATCTTTCGGAGACATACTTCGTAAAAAAATCTACAAGCATGTAATGAGTAGATAAATACCTCATATTGACCTCTCCTCGTGTTACTTAGTCTACAACTAAACAGATACTTGATATCGATATACTTATTGCTACTATGATATTTTGGGTCTATCGCATAAGATATCGATGTTTGATCATCTCCATAAATAGTCAACATTTTATTTGGATCACTTAGCATAAGGAGACTCAATAGTCTCTTTTATCAAACAAAATCTTTTATCATAACTGGAAAAACACAATTCCATCCTTAGCCTTAGCTAATATGCACATATGTATTCTATTAGGTCCATTTCCTTGGTTCAATATATTAGAACATAACCAATGGTTATTCACAAGTATCTTACAATTTTCTTAATGGTTTCCAATGCTCTATTATTAGAATGAACTAATATATTACTTCAATGCACACAACATGAGTTATATTAGGTTTGGAGTATAACATAGCATATGTAATGCCAATATATGGAACATTTTCCATGTTCACCCACTTGGCAGGAGTTTTAGGACAAATACCTACACTAAGAATCATATCCTTAGTCATCGAAATACTTATGTTTTATTATTCTGCATATAGAATCTTTCTCAAACTCTTTTTATACAAGAGTCCAGAGATAAAGATACTAATTATCTTATCCATCCATTTAGATATTGATCCTAGGACTTATGCAGACTTTCCCATGACTTATATCACGAAGTTACTCAACACCCAATCTTTCACTAGTATGGTATATACATAATGGTTCTCCTTTATCATTCCAAATACCATAACCTTAAAACCTCATGAGATAATAATTTGACTTATTCAATTCAAGAAATCTCATGTTTACACATCTTTGGGATAAATCCTTTTGATTTTTCCATATAGATCTCTCATGACAATTCTCCCCTGAGAATAGAGGTCTATACACCTACTTGATGTAACCTTAAGAAAGATACAACTACTAAAGTTGAAATAATTTATATACAGATGTAGTTCTCCCAACTGGAAAGAATATAGTCTCATAACATATTCTGATCGGTTTAATATATGTATCCCTTAACTATAAGCCTAATGCTTTTACTTTACATTAGGAATCCACTTGTTCTCAATATTTTTATATCCTTCAGGCATGTTAACTTACTTCTTCCATCATACGCAACTATTTATCTCCCTTTAAACACTGACTTTTCAGGGTTGGAATAATTTTCCATTTTATTACGTAGGTTACGAATTCTCATAAATATGTCTCTTATATTTATTATAACTAAAATTCTTCCTTTTAAGCTCATTTTGTGCTCCCACTCGAAGCAGAAATATTATAATGATCTAAGCTTACACTTGAGTTAAAAATATTGACTCCCACTTGAACTAATAAGATTCGCTCCCACTTGGACCAATAACAATTTGGATTCTCGGCTCCCCCATGGAACAAGAACCCTTATTAATGTGATCATTATAAACCAATACATTTGAATTACTACCACTTGAAGATATATCCAAAACATTAAGTTCAAGAGTCTTAATAAAAGAACATGTTTTTGCCTACTACACCTAATCTATAGAACTCATTTCGAAGAAATTAAAATTTCGTGATTCAAAATTTTACAGATCTATATGCATTCTCCCCCATAAAAACATATCTTTTTGATATGCAAGAGTATCTTAAAAGACACTCCATCTACCTCTTGGACCCAATTTTCCAAAATTCTTTAAGGTAGTGTGGGAGTTAGTGATACAACCCTAAGGTCATAACCAGGATAAATTTGTTATACTTCTAGTCCATGTCACATATAGGTTGCAAAAGACAGGCTTTGAAGGTACTTGGTTCAGTACATATACTTAACCATTGGAAGAAGAATCAACTTTGTCCTTTCATACTTATATAGAGTTTAGGGATGAAGAACATATGTGTAATCCCTTCATCACATAAAACTATAAGCTTAACTGAAAAGTACGTTTTACCACTTCAGTTCCAATGCTTTAAAGTCAAATCCAATTGATTTATTACTAGATTCATAGATCTTTTGATAGCTAGAAGCTTTAGATTTATGTGTAATAAAGTAAATGATGTCATAATAAGTATGGACATCATTTAATGTGATGAAAAATTAGGTTTATGCCTTACCTTCACGTCTATTGAATCACATATATAAGAATGAATAAGTTGTAATTAATTTTAGTTCTAGTTCTTTTGAAATGGAGTATAAGTTTGATTTTCTCTAAATGGAACTCATCACATAGTGATAATTTAATCATTATAAATTACCAATCACATTAAGCCTAGATGATGTATTCTTTGTAGCTTATGTGACACAATCGTCTATACGATATACTAACATTTTCTTCTTAAAGAAGAGTTAGTCTGTGGGAAACAAACATTATCCACTTGATAATTTGTAATTCACATTCATTACAATGAAATCATTTATTTAAGAACTAGACTTATAAATCTACAATTTAGGAAAGAAGAAACGTAATCGTCGGACAAATTCAAAGATGAACCTATTGTCCATTAACCATATCACAAATTAAATTTTGACTAATAATATGAGAATAAAACACATCATGTAGCTATTAAATTTGCACTCATTGCAAATATACTCTACATGTTTCAATCTTTAGAACTTCAACTCATTTTGATGTGTATATGAATTTCAATATATTTCTCATATAAGTTGTCGAAAGTACACAAAGTTGTCGTAGTCCATGCTCATGTCACATGTTGTACTTGAATCAATAATCCACAGAGCAAAAAATTTCATCAACAAATTTGAGCACGGTACAATATAATTCACTTTGGCATATATTATATCTACCAGGTTGGGCTTAGTGCTCTATTGCACAATGCCTCTATCGTGGCAATTTAACACATCACATTCATGATTTTACTATTTATTGCCTTTGGACCCATTAAATTTATGTTCAAATGGTTCATACCCATTTGCATTATTCTTCTTCCCTTTTAGATATTCTAATGTAAGTTACCATGTGTTGTCTTAAGAACTATCTCCTTAAGACTTTCCTTATGTCACATGCATTTAGGAAGAATCTTGGATATTAGAAGAATAATTTCTACCATTTACAAAAAACTTGTAACTACATTGAATGAACTAATTCTATAAGAATGAGTTAAGTGTCTCACATATGCTCCCACTCAAAGCGAAGAACCAATCACTAGTTAGAACTTCTTTCAATTTAGTGATCAAACTTAAAATGTCGCTCTTACATGAATTGCAATAATTGTATCACTTATAGCACTAAGCAAAATGATACAGGTCATTGAACTTTTCCATCCCCATGAAAGAAATAGTTTGTTGCCATGTCTGAGTTGGTTTGTGCCACTCTCTTTGAATTCATACACAACAATGTTCAAAGTATAAGAGGACTCTTCATTCCTCAAGCACAAACTCAAACATCAACCTCCAAACAACCTAATAACTACAGTTAAGAATCTAAATCTGCTAAAAAAAATTCGTAGTAGAAGCCATTACTGAACATGTATGGTTAGAATAAACACGTACACAAGGATTTAAAGTCAATTATATGAGTAATTGTGTGTTAATTACTGTTGACTTGAATACAAACTTTCTAAGAATATGTAATCATTAACCCTAGTATCGAAAAGATATAAATACCCCATCATCTACCAAGTGAAACACTTGCATTTAATTCAATTTGATTCATCGTACAATAATAATTATATGTGTTTTTATTGTTTGTTATAGTTCCTTTAACTATAAATTATATCATTAAATGCACTTTGAACCTGTTATAGTTAATTAGTTCACTTAACTAATGGCATTTAACTATAAGTATTGGATAACTTTCTTATGAATAATTATTGAAACTAATTTAGGATTCAACAGGACATAGTAGTCCTAAAAGTTTTATTAAGGATCTAAGCATATTATGTATTTTATGTCTTTAAACAAATATATAAAGTATAAAATAATTAACAATATATAAATCAAATAAATCACTTAGATTAAAGAATAATAAAACACAATCCCAAAACTATTCAATAACAAAACATGCATAAAACTTGTTATTCAAAAATATAAACAAACAAATAAACATATATTAATGATGTTAAACAAATGACAATGAACTATATTGTCAACCACCATCACATAATATACTTAACGTATGTAACTACTTTGTTGGAATCAAGTTATACACTAAGTATTACAATCCAAAATTATTAAAACATTAGCTACGATGTTCATAATGATCACCATATATCAACTCAATAGATCTAAAGTCCTTTCCTTTGATTGAACTTTGTGATAAAAAATCAAATTATTTAAAAAAAGAATCCGAATGTCCAATTATTACATAATTTGATCATTCAAACAAATTGAAAATTAAATTTGTAAAACCATATTTTACAAAGTAATAAAATCAATACATACAAAAATTGCATTTCTCTATGCAATACAATAAAATTATACACTATATATTATATATAAATTTAATAAGTAGTACACTGTTGAGAATCAATTTGCTCAAGTTCCTCTTAGCTCTTTTCTACTGAATAGATGCTCGAAATTACGTGGAATTTGCATCATTACTGACCATCTACAACATATGTCAAAATGTCATTGTTAAATATAACATAAATAATTAACTTAAATATATTACCAAAATATATTTATATAATTTATACACCATATAAATTAAAGTTTATTTATCACATAAATAATTAACAAAAACATATTTTGTTCTATTTTATATTATCACAAACATAAAATAATTATTCATTATATAAATGGTTGATCAATTAAGTATATTACTAAAAATACTTAATCAAATTTATAAAACACATGTATAATTCAAATAATTAAAATGCATAAATATATTATTAAAATATATTCAATCATATTATACCTTACATGTATAATTAAATTCAACCATTATATAATAATTAATTTGGATTATGATATATTTTCATTTATATAACTAATATAAATATATAAAGAAAATAATTATCAAAATTAATTAGCATAACAAAATTTTCAATTATTTTCCAATAGGTTCAAAATTATTTTCTATCCAATAGAAAATATTTTAAAAACTCAAAAACTAATTATTCATTATTTTTAAGCATTTATTAACACAAAATAAATAAAAAAATATTTTATGAACCTCAAAAAATTCTGAAAAATTCACCATTAAATCCAAAACATATGAAAATTGGGGGGCTGAAAGAATTTCGGGCAAAACGACATCGTTTAGCATAACATATCGCGAAAACAAATATGAGCTTTCGGATAAGTGACACGTGTCACAACCAAGAGAAGACATATAAGCGAGCTCACGTAGAATGAATCACACAGGAACGGAGGCCAACCGGTACGCCGAAGCGTGAACCACATGCTCCGGTCACCGGCGCAAGTGGATAACCGCTAGCAGCGCGTGTACTACACGCGTCGCAATCCGACCATTTTCCGGCGGCCGGACTTTGGCAGTTCCACTTGTTTTCACATTTCGATTCTATTGATGTGGTTCATTTTATGAAAAAATGTACTGAAATTTTACGTTTACCCAGTACAACGTGAAAAAAGAAACATTTTCCGGCCAAAACACGTAATTTTCGGCCAAAAGAAATCACAATGATTCTGATAATTTGTAATCACTAAGATTGCAGAATAATGACAGAAACTTTGCCTAAACACTTAGAATTCATTAAAAACGCTCCAAAAACACGATTTTTCACCATTTTCGCACTTTATTCGTGTAATTCCTGAAAAACACGAAATCGAATTCTGGAAATAAATTTTTCCAGAATTTCAAAATATGTAGAAATAGATTATGCATGTAAAATCATCGCTAAAACAACCTGATCATGATACCATTGATGGAAAACGTAAATCAGATACGAATTCGGTAAATATCTTTTTCTGTATGCCCAAAATCGAATAACGTCGCATCGAATGCCGAATTGGATCCATCTCACAGTTTGACGGAGTATGGATGTATATCCACAACTTCTGCAACGATGAAAATCGATAACGCTGAATTTGCGATGTTTTTGTGGTGAGACGAAAACCCGGGAAAGAGAAAAATGGTTGGATATAATGAAATGAAATTCAAAAAAATTAAATAATGAATTCATTCTTTTCCATTATACACGTGCAGTTTATATATATAAAAAGAAAATGGATCAATGGTAAATAAGTCTTTAAACTCATAATTATTTACAATTAAATCCTTAAAATTCTATAATTTTTCAATTTAATCCAAAAAACTGAATTGGATCGGATCCTTTGACCCGATTAACTCACTCACAGGCAGACCGAGTATTTCCAACAAGAGATTTATTCTTGTACTCATGTTGTATTCTTTCTTCAAGAATTTTCATATCTCAAAGTACACTATTTACTTGGATAATAAGAAGTGATTGTTAGCTATATTCACAAATTTGCGAGAGTGTATTTTTTAAGTTTATATATATATATATATATATATATATATATATATATATATATATATATATATATAAAGGAAAAAAAGCCCTTGCCGATTCCAATCCAGGAGCATCCCAACTAGGTTGGCACCCTCCCAAATAAGGAACCCAACTAGGCCAAACCTTTATTAATCAAAGATTGAAATTCTCAAGTAGAGAAAAACATATTAGTTACAAAGAATGCCCGGATTGACAAGGATATCCGAAAGAATGCCTATTACAACGAAATATAAACCAACATAAATGAATACCCGAAAGGAATAAGTCTTCCGCAGCTAAAACATTCTCAAAAACAACTTTATTGCATCTTTTCCACAGCAGCCAACATATAATGAACCACAAAGATGTCCCGAAACTTCGATTCGAGCCCTCCCGAAAGAAAGATTGCCAAAAGTCTAAGAAGCATGACATTGTATATGGAATCGGGGCAGAGATGCCCAACCAACGGAATAATTCTTGCCAAACTCGTGTACTTGAATGACAATGGAGAAGTAAGTGTTCGGAAGTTTCGATTTCGTTGCAAAAAGGACAAGATGCTCGATCACATTTCGGAGGCGAAGGAAGAACCATTTTGCTAATCTGTCGTGGAAAAATAACCAACCAAAAAATTTAATCTTTGGTAGAAGGCATGCGTTCCATATAACGTCAAAATCCAGTTGTGGTTTAGGCCATCTAACCGAGACATAGTAATCCTTACAAAAAGAGGCAGTTGAGAATGGTTGGCGTACTCCGAGTGTGAGCGGGCGACATGGAGCGGAGGGCCGAGAGGGCGTGAGGTGATAGGCGCGGTCCACCAGGGTGTTTGAAAAGGGTGCACCGGGTCGAGGACCTGGGAAAAAGGTTGAAAGAGAAAGCGAAAAACGTTTTAGATCGGTTCAAACCCGAATCCGCCGTCTCTTAGTGTGGAGTCACCACCTAGATTAGCTCTTTCAAGGAATTAGTATCCTATGAGGCTTAACGTCCAGGGGACGGCCCACTATGACAGAGATTCGAGTCCGGGATAAGTTGCTTATTTCTTAAGTGATCACATTATATTACATCTAAAAAAAATCGTATTTTCTTAGTTATGCATATTAGCACTTAGGTCATTTTTAGAGTTTACATGCATGATTCACGTATAGAAAAATCAGTAAATTTATCCACAAAACAGTAAGTAAATGCGAAAAATAAAAATTACAAGGCTTTCAAAAATAGGAGGATGCAACAGCCCGCTAACCTATTAATTACATTTTCCATAAAAATATATGCAATACCCGAAGGAAAGTAAAATCCGAAACATACATCTAACCTGCATCCATAAAGGTTAGCATAGGGGATATCACATATGTTCGATTTGATTTTAGCGAGGCCCGTGTGGTCTAATTAAAACATCGACGGTTTAAAGTTGTTATTTTAAATAAAAATAGTTCATTTTTATTTACATGTATGTTGATCAATTTTATTAGTGAAAATGATCGCATGGCATAAAGTAAGGTCTGTTATCCGGGAATATTTTTAATTCCCTTCGTTGGGGTATTCTAATATAAAAATTAAAAAGAAATAAAAGATGAAGAGAATTACAACATTATTTACAATAATAAGGAATAAAAATAATCCTGTGCCAAAAATAAAAATTAGAAAGAAATGAAGCAGATGAAAGCACGGAATCCGCAGTTCTAGGAACTCAGAGGCTTACCCTTACGGTATGAATCCACTTCGGCGTATCACTTCGATCCCCGGGAGTGTTCCTTGTTCGTTTTGGTTTAATTGTAGTTTAATGTGGAAAAATAAGTGTTTATTTATCCAAAAAGATAATCAAACTCGGGTTCTAAATTTGTTTTAGACCCGAGAGTATCCGAGGATATTTGAAGAAAAGTAGATGAAGAAATTTGATTTTAAGATGAAGAAGTTTGGAATCCAAAAGTGTTTTGGATCCAAGAAAATGTTAGAAGAAAGTATTTGTCTGTGTTTTTTTTATCTAAAAGAGAGAATTTTTCTCTCAAATTCGGAGCCTTGATTATCGAAAAAGACCCGACTATCTATAGGAGTAATTCCCGAAAATCCCAAAAGGTAAGTTTTTCCGGGGAGGCCCCTCACCGCGACTTTGGCGAGGCAGCCTCGCCCACCTTTGGCGATGCGGGTCCCCGAATCTGGTTTTCAGCAAAGTTCAAATTTTTTTGTGTATTCTTTATATTTTTTAATTAATTTCTAAATTAAAGTCCTTTGAAATTCAGACACGAGGAAGACTCCCATTTGAAGATCATCAGATGGTCGAAAATTGTGTGATTCGAGGATAAATATCCCAAAAAGCCATCATCATTGAACAAGTGAGCTAGTACAAAATCCCGTACTCACACCGGGGATCCACATAAATTTGTCTGTCCCATCTCTAAAACAAAGCAGCCTCCGTCTCACTTCTACCACCGAGTCTTGAGGAAAAAGGCTTGAATAATCCAGCCACAAAGTTGCACACAATGATCTCTAAGTGGGATCCGAAGGCTACATTTCCAAAATGGTCTCGAAAATTTATTTTCACCGAAGAGAAGGGTGCAACCTGCCATTGCCGAGCATGATTTGTTGTTACAAATGTCATAAAGATCGGGGAACAATGAAGCGAGCTGCTGGTTTGATGTCCAGTTGTCGTGCCAAAAAGATGTCCAAAATCCATTCCCAATGAAGGCGCAGCTGTTGGTACAAAAATGATGCTAAAAACCGTTATTTCGAATGCTACAAGATACAACATCCTTCCAAAGCGGGGATAGCCTTGAAAAATTAGCTTTTTCGAGGTCATTCCACGAGTTTAATCCATGTAACGAGACACAAATGCAATGCCATAAGGAGTCACGGTTGTCCTCCCTCATCTTCCAAAGCCATTTACAAAGAAGGCTGCAATTCATCAATCGAAGATCCCTTACATTTAATCCTCCTAATACTTTCGGTAAACTCACCGAAGCCCAACTAACTTTGCAAATTCCGTTTATATTAGAGTTACCCCGCCAAAGAAAATTTTGTGCCAATCTATTTAGAACCACAATCACCGAAGAAGGCATTTTAAAAATAGACATTAAATAAATCGGAAGCGTAGAGAGTACCAACTTAATTAGCACCAAACGGCCCGCGTACGAGAGGCATCGACCCTTCCAATTCGAAAGGCGCTTCTTAAATTTTTCAATCAGAGGATCCCAACACGATACTGGTAATCACATTAGGCAAAGAGGAGCACCAAGGTATGTAATCGGCAATTTCTCAATTCGGCAACCCAGGACAGCGACACTTGATTCTAACAGGGAATCTGAGCAATTTATTCCAAGCAATGAACTTTTGTGAAAATTAATCTTGAGTCTCGATATCAGCTCGAAGCACTTCAGGATGCGCATAAAGGGGGCAATTAAATTTAAGTCAGTCGGGAGAAAACATAGGGTGTCATCCGTGAATTGGAGCAAGGTGACGTCCTTTTTTGAAGATTGTAAGGTGAATCCCGGCAACAGCCCCTCGATGATACTCGTATCAATCAATTTCTTAAGGCCTTCAGCAGCTAAAACGAAGATAAAAGGCGAGAGTGGATCACCTTGTTTGACACCTTTATGTAAACGTATCGGATCACTCGGAGAGCCATTTACAAGAATAGACGTACTTGAATTTTTTCTGCAACTTGATAACCAAGAAATCCATTTACCATCAAAACTCATCTTTTAAAGGACAACGTCAATATAATCCCATGAGATGCAATCAATAGCTTTATGGAAGTCGAGCTTAAGAACGAAGCAGGAGTGGCGCTTATTGTTGATGTGATTAATAATTTTCGAAGCAAGAAAAGTGCAATCATGGATGCTACATCCCTTAATAAATGCAAATTGATTATCTGAGACTACATGATGTAGAATCAATTGGAGATGAGATGCTAGTAGCTTCGCAATAATCTTGTACACAACGTGAATGAGCGAAATTGGCCTGAAATTTGATAAATTGGCCGCCCTCGTTGTTTTTGGAATCAAGAACATGAGGAATCATGGAATTCATTTATTAAATGCATTATTTCGGGATTAATAACGTCCCAAAATCGTTTGTAAAAGTAGAAGTTGAAACCATCGGGACCCAGCGATTTGTTTTCACTACATTCGCAAAAACAATTCCACACTTCGTCAAATGAAAAAGGGGCAATCAAGGCCAAATTTTGACTTTCCGTGACTTTCTTGAAGTTAAGTCATCGGAGAGAGAACGTTATTGATGGGGCTACTGAAAATAAATTAATATAGAACTCCCTAGCCACGTTGGTAATGCCCTCAAAGTTCGTAATTAGTTCGCCATTCACCTCCAATTGCATAATTCGATTACATCGGTAGTGGGCTGATGCTATTCGATGATAAAACAACATGTTATCATCACCTAACAATGTCCAGGAAACCCTCTATTGTTGATGGAGAAGGCTCTCCAAGTTGTTACGAAGAGATAATAATTCGGTTTTGGCACAATGAAGTTACGATGAGAGTTCGGAAGTGAGAGGTCTCGGGACTTTGCTGGAAGTGAGTTGTAAAACTCTCGATTCATGGTCCTTTATTTGATGCTCAAGGCTACCATAATGGGCAGAATGCCATGGTTTAATTTCCCTTGCTAAGCGACGGAGTTTAAATGAGATATCTTTGTTAACGTGTGCTGTCCGAATTGCTTCCTATCGATGCTTTATGAATGGTAGAAATTCTTTGTTATCCCACCACATATTAAGTGAACGAAAAGGCTTAACACCATGGGAAGAGGTGGGTCTCGACTGGAAAATTAGCGGTAGATGGTCTGATAATGCCGAATCAATCTTTGACAATGACATTGATGGCAAAAAATTAGCAAAGTTGCATGACACAAGAACCCGATCAATGCGCAAGAATGAGACCCAATTATGCCATGTATAATTCCATCCATATAATGGTAGATTAAGAATTTCTCCCTCTAGTACAAAGTCTTGAAATTCAGTTATGGATTGTGTTGATCTACCACTTGATCTTTCCAACGCATCAAGCACCTCGTTGAAGTCTCCGTAAACTAGTAAATTCTGAAATTTCCTTGTAAGAGGGAGCAATTCATGCCACATCAAATTACGCTCCTCTCCAACCGTAGAGCCATAAATCGCAATGATATGATAAACAACGTCTGAAAACGTGAATTGAAAAAGAACCCATCTCTCCAATGAGTTGACCACATTCCCTTGGATAGTGTCCGTGTTCCATGAGAATAATATACTCCCCGAAAGTCCATGTGACGGAATACAATGATAATTATAAGTGTTGTGACCCAAGAATGAACGAACATCAAGCTCCGAAACAAAACTAGCCTTGGTTTCAATAAGGATTAAAAAATCTGCATTAAATTTACAAATGTTCGCATGAACCAAGTTTTTATTTGCTCTACTACGAATACCTCCCCTGCAATTCCAAAACAAAAGGTTTAAAGACATGATAACGTAAGATATACCCTTGAGAAAAAACGGTAGCCCCTAAGAGACAGATATCGAGTCCATAGCTGATATAATTGCATCTCTGTGTCTTCCTTTAAATAGTCCCAATTTATTTTCCACCTCAAAAGTCATTGCTCTTTCATCAATCGGGTCATTACGGGATAGCAAAATAATTCTATTCATGTTACAAATTTCCGGTTCAGAAGATGTCCCATTGCTCAGTTGAGTTTCTGCCACTAAATCAACGTTACTATCAACCACATCGTTGGCGGTTTTGCGGTTAAATGCTGTTATCGCAGTTCCCGATCCTTCCCCATCTGATTCCGAGCTTACCCAACAATTTGATAGAGTGGGGGCTGAGTTGACAAATGGCCCTGCTGCCACGTCACCTATCCCTTCCTCCTGTAATGAATCTGCCGAGCTAGAAGATCGGTGGTAGTCCCCATTGCTATCGCAAGCTACAGCTTGGTGAAAGTTTACAAAGATTGGGTATCTATTATCATCGATCCAAAGATTAAATGTGTGATTGCTAAAACCAAGAGGGGCTGAAATTAAACATGAGACTACGTCAAGCCTCTCCGGTGAACTGAAATCGAAATCCTTATGACTCAATTTTCCCACAAGACCCACAAGATGGCGCATCAAAGGAGGTGTAATCATTTCCGGAGGGATTCCTAAAAAATCAGCATAAACTAGGCATTCCTTAGGTGCAATATTAGTTTTAAGTTCTGAAACCCCACATAATAAATCATTGAGGAAGTGCCAATCATTGTTTAAAAAGGCTTCTAACGCATCCTTTGAAAAGAATGCAAAAATAACTGTGTCTCCGCCCATTGGTGCAATGAAGTTAATCGTGAAATTGCATTCCTTAACAATATCTCATAAGCGGCTTCTTTGCTTAAAACCACTTTCGCATAAGAACGTACATCTCTTGGTGATTCTCGAAACTTGTGTTTGGGGATTGGTTTTGCACGGGTTTGGATATGGGATGAGGTTGTTTTGGGTGGCTTAGGGTGATCATATTTAGCTTTGAATGCTTGAAGGCTAACACTCCCAATTAATACCGAATTCAGACCGTAAAGGGCTTCATGAAGGGGAATGATCCATCAAGCGTGATGAAACCGAAATTCAGATTTTTTGCGTTCCTTTTTCTTACTGTAAAAACCGATCCATGAACACCATATTTTGAGAAAACCAAATGCATAGCAGCCGCATCATGTGAGTTGGGATAGTTTTCGAAATAGGCTTTGAATGGTTTAGGGTGTGGTTTTTTGGGGTGGCTATGGTAGCTCGGGTTCTACGAGGGATGAACGGGAAAGGTGGTGGCTAGTCTACGATGGATGGGGGCTGGGTGATTAATGGCTGGGTGGTGACGGTTGTTGAGCGAACGTAAGGAGGCTGCCATCGCTAGGTTGAAGTCCTTTGCTTAGTTATTGCACAATTAATAAATTAAATGAATGAATCCAAAACAACACAACAACTGCAATCTTCTCTTTTTTCTCTTATATTTATCACATTCACATAAATTCAATTACCCAATCAAACACTATCAAACCAACTTCCATGGCAGAAAACTCAATTTCAACAACACTGTTCACAACCGCTTGCCTCTGTTCTAGATCCAAATTTAAATCCTCGGATCCATATCTACCAGGCAGTCCCTAGACTTAGATCTAAGTAGATCATAAAGAAAATATGTAGATCGGTACCTTACTTGGAGATCAAGATGAAACAACGAGATCTATAAACATTATGCCCAACTCTGCCTCTTAATATCTCTACTTCGCCAAACAAACAGCAGCGAGAAGAAGAGTGTCGGTCGGCCTTCAGCTTTTTAACTCTATATATTTATAGTCGCCATAACATAACCCTTTTGTTCAATTATTCCCCTCAATTTTGAATTACCCACAAGTCCCTGAACTTGGCAAAAATGCATATGGGAGCCACCTCATGATGGATTGCTCCACAAATACAAATGTTAGCATGGGACGACTTTTGAGGACACTTTTATCAAGTTAAGGCTGCTGTCAAGTGCACTTTTGCAAAATTGAGGGGGCTCGCAAGTCCAATTTAAAGTTAAAGGGGTGCGGTTAACTAAAAGTGTCGAATTAGGGAGCTACAAATGTATTAATAAGCCTTCTAATTTTCTAGGTTAATCTTTTTAAAAATCCATAGTATTAATCTATTGATTTTTTATGGTGACTGAGATTTTCACCTTATGGTTAAGACGGAAATTGTGGACTCTAGAGATCCTAGGTTTGAGTCACATCCTGGGTGGGTTTGTGATTTACCTTTCCATTCAATGTAAGCCCAAATGAGGCCAATTTTTTTTCAAAAAAAATCTATTCATTTTTTATGCTATTGATTATTGAAGTGTTGTGATCTAAAAGAATTTAGGGTTGGAGATACCTAAATAGTTACCGTGAAACTTGATTATTCTACATGTCTTTTGCATGCATTTTCGACATCAAAACAAAATGTTTGGTTACAATTACTTAGTTAATCCGAATACTAAAAAGTATCAAAAACAAGCAACCATGAACAACAATAATTCAGCAGAGTCCAACTTTAAGATGTTTGATTTTAATTGGACAACTTGTCAAAAGAGATTGTAAGACGTGTACCGAGTGTAAGACGGGCTTTTATGACTCTTTTGAAGCTATCTGCGCAATGTGGACAATGCTTGTTATTTGTTTCTCTTGTTCAGTCACTCTCAGTAAAACTTTGGGATCCTTTTGTTTCCAATCATTTAGCTCATAGTGCCTTGCCTTCTACACGTTTACAGCAAAGAAAAAATATCAACACCTTTCTAAGAAAAATCACTTTGACCTTTCCAAGTTCTGTTTTGGGCAAAAATAGAAAATAGGGGGGCAAGGCCTTACCTATAATTTACAAGCCAAAAGATAATGTAAATGAAGTAAAAGAATTGATCGCATGATTTTTTATTAATTAGTATTTGGACCACTACAATTGCATGTTCAGTTTTACATTCACAAGTTGATTAATGTCTAAAGCTCATTTTTATTAATCAATTAGCATTTGACAATTTAGTTAAAAGACAAATGATGGCAAGACAATAATATATATTCCTTCCGAATTAGCTAATCAAATCTACAAAAATGCACATATTATTCAGAACACCTTTCACCAAAACAAGAACAGAAATTAATTTCAGATCAGATGACAGATTCCATTTGTATAATTTCTTGTATTTACCTTTATACATCTCAGTACTGAAGATGAAATTTACAAAATATTACATTAAAATATAGAAATTTCAAAACAAAGATTTTTTCTACTAACGCCACACGAATGTCAACCATATTACAATGTTAGGAGATTCAAAAAATTATACAGTAAAATAAAGAAATTTCAGTTTTATGGCGATAAACTCGTAGATTTGTGTTCCTTTTCGAGTTCGTCAAACTCCCACTCACCGATATCATCAGATAAGTAGCCTCCTGTGTTCACAACTTTAGACTCCAATGGCTCCAGTTGCACAATTGCCGGTGCAACTTTTCCATTAACTAAAAATAACTCGGTAGTTATTTCGTGCTTGTTATCCAGAGAATCAGGTAATTTCGTGGATTTCGAATGTGAAGTTGGTGTTGGAGGTTTGGCTTTCATAATCGGTCTCTCGATGGACAAAAAATCGACTTTCATTTTTTCTACCGCATCAAATAGTTCTCTTACTTTCTCATCTTCTTTCCTGAATAATATATTCAATAGGGTGTTTCTAGTAACAATTGAAAGATGGAGTAACATAATTGAACCTAATTAATTACCTATAATTCATGCTTTCTTTGCCACTGTAAAATTGCCTTTTCACCCCTTCCACAATACTTACAGCCGCTAAAAACTGCCAGAAAACAGAAAGGGAAAGATAAAAGAAAAAAGGGAAAAGAGGGGAGAATCGAAATTTAGCCATATATAGATTTTTTTTTTAGCAGCGTGTGACCGAAACCCTAAATTGCCTGCAATTAGACTAATTTTTCAGAAAGCAATTTAGTAGTCCTATGTGCCAAAATTAAAATGGTATGACCAAAAATCATATTGTACCAAATTTAAGCTTGTTGGTAAGATGTGGTATTACTGACTAATAATACCCTCTGAAACTTTTGCTGAAACCCAAAACTAAAACAAACAGAATATCACAAGACCAGGTTATGGATTTGTGGGGGAAAGTGTCAACATGTATAAAACAAAGCATTTTAAATTGGAATCTCAGAAAGTACGGAATAATCATCAGAGCGAATAATAGAGAATAATGTCAAACCTTGATTTCCAAATCCCAGTATTCCTTCTGAAGATATTCAATTTGACTTCTTGTTTTAAAATCGTGGATCTCTGTTGATACATCAGGCCTGTTTAAGAAAACATTTGAGGTCTGACATGTCATAACTGACTCGAACCTAGCAAAGAAACACAGTGTCATACCCTGGAAGTGATTTCAAGTCCTCCACAAGTCTTCTGATACGTATAACAATAGGCTCCAGCTCTTCCTAATTAGAATGCATCGAATATTGCAATACACAAATAAGAAGCACAACAATTGCAATTTCTCAAGCAAAACAAAACAATTTGAAATGATGAATATCTCAATACCTTGTAAGATGTAAGAAGGTGAGTTACCAAATTCGCAAAATGATCACCATATCTCTCCAGCTCAGCACTTGAACATGCAGGTTCAGGCATGCATGAGTGTTATTAAATGTAAAGAAACAAGTGATACAAGTAAATGCACAAAAGTATAATACAATTAGACGAAAAGAAAAATTAAATTCTTTTCTAATAGTGAACATTGACCAATAAAAAGAGGTGCCATTTTGCAGAGTACTGGGAAGTATAAGGACATACTTGACCTGCTTCTCTTTGTGCTGGGTCGATGTGGTGCATAGATTCATGGTTTCTTCTAGAAAATGAATCCATTTGTTAACCACAGCTGCTTCAACTCTAAATGAAGATATTGATCTTGAGAGTTCATCCTCCTGTAACCAAGTATATTTCAAGAACACGTGTATATAAAATACATTCCCTGGTGTATTTTGAATCTTGTGTAGCATAATGAAGATCAACACCTTGGCTTTCAAATGAAACAAAATCTCATTGCTTGCTTCATCAAATTGCTCTCGTTCTTCTCTAAAATTGTGAAGCCTTGCTCGAGTACTGGTTAATGAATTATTCACCTATGTTAAATATGGACCAACAAATGACATGGTATCAGTCGCATATGCTAGATATACAAAACGGAACTGGATTACTGAATTACCTTCTTTAAAGCTTCTTCGAGATCCTCTTTTTGCTTCTCAAGTTCTTTTATCTGACTTTCCAAATCCTACACAAAGCCAGGAACCATGTTGAAACCCAGGCAAGAAGTTGAATTAAATAAAGTCATACTAACTTTTCTCTATTACTTTATTTTAAAAAAACTTCATTATACTTTCAAATGCAGAATAAAGCCACAAAGGTAAAAATCTTTAGTTGAATTCTATTATATTTAAATATCTTACTGTTTTTAAAAACTGAATTTAAATCTTCAAATTTTTACTCTGATGGTGGCACTGGAAGTCTATATTTTTCACTTCCCTTTAAAGAAGTTAATCACCTCCAAATCAGTCTCCATATCATTTTCATGAAATTAATCACTTCCATACCAGTCTCAATATAATTATCATCAATTCTCATATGCATCAGCGGCTGATGAACACTTAGATTCTCTTGGTCTTTCCCTAGTGAGTAATGATGCATCAAAGAAAACAATCTAAGGTGAGCTTTACCTTCTCAATCTGGGTGACTTCACCAGATTTAGTAACTCGGACTTCGACTGCTTGTTCTTTCTGATTTCTGTTTAAACACAATTATTCATAATGTAAATGACTTCCGATAGAATCTAAGTATGATATAAGGCAACAACTCACAAGTGAGTATGAAAATAACATGCAAAGCACTAGCTGGAAAGGACATATGCAAGTTCCTTAGATCTGAGAAAACTACAGATATCGAGAGTGTGTACAAACTGCACCTGTTGTCCATAATACGTTTTTCAGCCATTGACATTGAGTTGAGAAGAGATTCTGACAAAACCTTCAATTTTTCAACCTGCACCAGAGTAGAAAATTTATTATACAGTAGTAAAAGTATCAGGCTTAGTATATTTACAGAAAATAAAACTTTACAATGCAAAAACTTGTGAAGTCTACCAGCCAATCAGTAAACAAATGGACTCTGGAAAATGACTTGTGTATCTGTACATTACGTTCCTTCAATGATAATAATAACAGCTTCTACAAATGAATCTCATGCCCTAATTAATATATTGACATCATACAACAGGAAAGGTTATACCTTTTCAGCATGCAACTCTGCAAAATTTTCATTGCTCAAAGATTGCTTCTTTAGTAGAAGAGACTCCAATGAGGAACAAATTTCAATTTGTCCAAGAGTCTCTACAAGAGCCTGCATTAAAACTAAAGCAATCAGCTCCATCAAAACTCATACACACTGCACCTACAGATTTAGGAACTTCCCAAGGCAACTGGTATAGTGTTTCATATAAGGATTGGGCCAAGGGTCTATTGGCACTGAAAAAAAAAATTAGAAGTAGCTTCCAGCCAAGATTTATTAGCCCTTCATTATAGCCAATGATAGAAAATCTAGCAAGAACTTAGATCTTGTGGATGTCAAATTTTCTTGAAAATAATTAACTGCTTTGTTATTCTCATTACTGGCATATCCAAGCAGTTACACAAAGAAGTGACTATCTATTGCTGAAGAAAGGAAAATCTATGGTTGTTCCGTACCGTTGAATTTTGAAATGAGATTATTTAAAAAGTCAAAAGACTGAGTACACAAAAAATATAGGTACTTGAAAGAAGCGAGCATATGGTCCATAAAATATAATAATTTGTAGAAATTGAAGATTGATATTATACTTTCATGAACTTGAAATTGTCTACTTTGTTGAAATTAACTTTTCAATGATTGTCTTACCAAAATTTTTTTATGTTGTTATGAGTATTGATAACAGCATAAGACCATTGCAATATATTTTCAATGATGTTAGATTTTTGTTATTTGTTATTTAATCATCAAACCACAACTCGATTAGTGGAATTACCATATTGTTTTATTTATATGAACAGAGACATGACCGCCAACAGTTGGGGCATTGGAACCAGGTTCACCAAGCCATACTTACTTCATCAAAACAGTACCGTTACAATAGCCATTTACGGTTTTTCTTTTCACGAGCTTCGATTCTGCTACACCTATGCATCAAATATCTAACCACAAGGAATAAATATGGAATTGTCCCACTCACCTTTGTCATAGAGGTGTTTTCTTCTAGTGACTGTTCACTAGTTTCATTCATTGGTGGATTGGATGTCTTCATGGTATCAAGTTTTTCCATTAAACTGCAGGCTTCAGCATCTATTCTGAGGGCATAGAACAAAACATAAAAGAACCACAAAAGTTTATGCCATCATCAAGAAAGAAAATTGAACAATGATTCATCCAGGATGATAAAGCAACAAGATAACAGCATATAATTACAACTGCCATATGATATCTAAATTCTTCCGCAGTAACAGAATGTAATCCGAACAAGTTCAAACTAATTAAAACAAA
This sequence comes from Euphorbia schlechtendalii, assembly GCA_949673415.1. Lineage (NCBI taxonomy): Eukaryota > Viridiplantae > Streptophyta > Magnoliopsida > Malpighiales > Euphorbiaceae > Euphorbia > Euphorbia schlechtendalii. Next base: position 9,606 of record CATIWQ010084216.1, on the reverse strand, counting down.
TAAGCAATAGTCTATTAACCACCTTGCGATATCTGCATTGATTTTGAGTCCAGAAATTGCAGCTTGAGCATATTGAAGTAGTTCCTCTCTCTTTACCTGAGAAGAGAAAAGAGCAGGAGATGAACAAGCCTAAAAAGAAATGAACCTGTAACTTAGTGTAATATCATAAAGGTTTAATGCATAAAGGAATTGAAACGCAAAAATGCTTCCAATTATAAAAGAAACCAATATATAAAAAAACTTCAAATAGTTTAACTAGAATTGAACAAAATATGCAAATTATCATAAAACTTAAAAACTAATAGTTTGATACTTTATGGCCAATAATCAATATACAATATACCTTATTACTCATTCAAAGAATTCAATTTGAAAGAGAAAAATGAAAAAGAAAATACTTTATAGAAATCTTGTCTTCATTGTTTATTGAGAAAACAAAGAAACATTATGAATAAAATCATAAAAATTTTGCGGCTCACATTTTACAGCGAAGAAATTACATTTAATAACATGGGCTGCCACTTAGCTTCAAGAAAAAATATGCTAAATGGAAATAATAAAATAAATGGTATATATAATTCCCAAATCCTAACAACTATAAAATTTTATCGGTCAAAGTATTGATGAAGCTGATTGAATTTTAAGAAAGTGCCTCACTCGCTTAACCAAACAGCCTAACTTGTAAAAGAATTGGCAAGAAAACCCAATCTGTAATCGCATCTGCTGACAAATCTAAATGCTTTGGACTTGAATATGAAATGCAATTGACATACCTATGGATATATTACCATAAGAAAAGTAGGGGATTTCTTTAGACTCGCAAAAAAACTATGGAGAGACTAAGAATTAAACAATATCAATTCTATATGACAACCATAATTATTAGACAATAAAAACTGTATACAGTAGTGCACACTGTACAACTAGTTGATTGCAATATCTAGTCCTTCGGTAAATAAGTATATTTTTAATATTATGGAACCAAACAATTCTTAACAAGAGATATATTCAAGACATGTCTGCTCTCTGCTTACCAATATTTCTTCCTGATAGGTAGAGAATGCCAATGCCAACTCTTGTATGTTGCTCATAACTTTTCTGTGGACCTCCTTACCTCCTGCAAGACAGAGCCTGTATATAAACCAAATTAAAAAGAAGAATAGAAGATTATGTAAAAGACTAACAGTATATGAATAAAGCATTCAAAAAATCTTTTAAGTTCATTCTGCTTTCATCATCTTTTATCTATTTAATGCATTAATTCCAAAATGAATAGCATTTTCTGAGAAAATCCTTTTATGTTCAGTCAGAATATTTGTCATTTTGCGCAAAGCGCTCGCTTGGAACATAAATAGCACACTGATATATAGTTACACAAAAAATTACAGGTGTAGAAAATTTTATAAAACATTACTACTTAAAATTTAATATATTAAAAATATCACCAAAGGGTTTGGTGCCTTGTTCTTTTCTCTGTTACCAATATGCAACCTGGCATCTGCCCCAAGTTTGAAAATAATTCAATAACTTAAAGCAGATTCTAGTTGCAAATTATCTGGAAAAAATAATAGAAAGCGAAAAGGTATCTTTTTGCTTCACATTTCAAATCTTAATTCTTCCTGAATGTCTCTCTATCCTATGCAATTCCAAGTTGCAATGAGAAACTATATATGATATATTAATAATAGGCAAGAAAGAATTTTATGTTTGCATGTCAGTGAGAAGACTATGGTTGACATTTAAGCTTGGAGCAGCCAATCGCATTGCGTCCAAGCGAAGGTACTGCATTTTTGCGCTTAAGCGTCCGAAGCACGCGCTTTTGACTACTATGCTTTGAAGTCGCTATAAGATAATATATATTATATTCAATTTATAGAAGGGGGGAAGCAGGAAGAGAGCAATGAAAAATCACCCAAATATCTCCATTAGCAATGAAACTTCTTCCTCAGTTGGTGCTTCAAGAATCTGAGTCATACAAAAGAGATACCCTGTCGTTAAACCCACCAGATCAGCAAATACATGCCCTGCTAAATGGTTTACCAGACAATGCAACTAACTAATAGATAATGTGAAAAATAGAAATGTCATAAAAAAATTGAACTGCCAAAAGAATTGATTGGGGTAACCCTTCAATTTGCGGTACAGGGCACACTGCCAGCATTGTTGCATAATCATTGAAAATTTAAAGTAAATTCGATTGAGCCTAATCATTGTAAAATCGATACCTTGTGATTAGTTTGATGCGACACAAAAAAAATTTAAAGTTTTAATGATTAACTGGATGCCGAGAAGTTTCATAGAGAGTCATTTTCCTGAATTTATAAAATTCGGGAGATAAGAAGCATTGTCTTGTCCCCAAAACAGAACACCTAAAAGTAATGGCAATGCCAACAGGAAATGATCACGAAATGTAAAAAGAAAATTCATGAAAAAGAGAAGGCAACGCAATGATATGGCCAGCAAAATCTACAGTATGCCAGATATGGGGACTATATCCGTATAGATGGCCTTTCGATATAAAAACAATGTGAACAAGAGATTATGCAATTCCTTGAATAAAGTTTTCACCAAGTGTATTAAACAAATCCATACCCATTCCATCACATAATGCACTAGAAAAGTGTAGTCAATCTTCTTCAAATACTTCACTGAAACGTACAATTATTCCTCTGAAGTATAATAATTAATAAGTTGCTTCCCATTTGCAATCTCTAAAATATTTTATTGTAGACTGCTTATTCATGTTTGATACTTTTAGGTGCATATATATTAGAAGCCTACTCCCAGAGTTACTGAGTTACAAATTAGGAATTACTACCATAATAATCTCTCTCCTTGATGAGCTTACCAAGATATAGATCAAGTTTAAAGGGGTAGCAATAAAACAGATGCACTGGAAATTTCATGTACCGTCTGGTTGTATATAAATCAAAACAGTAGTAAAATTGCCAAAATAGGACTATAATTATGGAGCCATGTGAAAGAGAGTCGGTCAACAAACAATATGTATGACCATTAATCATCCCAAAGTGACAAGAATGAAACCAAAAAACAAAGAGAAATAAGAAAAAGTGGTAGAACAACAACAACAACAATAATAATAAAGGCTCAATAGAAGTCATTTATGAATGATAACTTACCATAGATAGAGTCATGCCTTCAAGAGCCTGACTGTAAATAAACACTTCTTGGAAATTCATTGTACCAATATCAGGGTCAACATAATACACCTGTTCAGATATTGATATCAACTTCAAGATATATGAACAAATAATTACAATTCAATAAATAGGCCAAACCATTTGGATTAAAGGCACTAAATACATATATTTTATTATCCTCATTAGCCAGCTAGGAAGTAGCAAAGTAGCATTGTTTATGAAAGTGAACACACTTGAGCATATAAGTCTGGCCAACAAATCAACTAATTCAACAAAAATGGAAATGCAATTGATGTTATCATAAAAGTAACTCACCATAGTTGGTTTATCCTTGGCCTCATCGGAAAATGTTTGATCATCAAGATGCCTGTCATCATTCTGTTCACACGCTGCAGATAGTCTCTCAATTTCTTTAAGTGCAACCAACCACCTCCTCAACAATTGGACTCTCTCAATTCCTCTACAAGACACAGAAACTTCCTCCAATCTTTTAACAGTAAGCCTGAAACTCTTTGAATCGCCAGCTCCCTGCCCCTAATCGAGCATCCACGATGTACAAATTAGTTAAATTGAGTACCTATAAATCAATTGCAAAATTGGAATTGATATCAGATGTAGAGATTACAATGCGATGAGAAAAAATCCTGGCGCCACCAGTAACGGCACTTCCGGCTGTATAGACAACGGTGCCGGCAACGCTACGAACGGTGCGTGTCAAGGGGTTCTTTCCTCCGGCCTCAACAGCCTTATACACCGCCGACCTAAACCAGGACATGATTAAACTCTTGTTTTTTTTTCTTGGAAGGGAATCATGAAATTTCGAATTGGAAACTAAATTAAATTGGGGAAAAAAGATAAATTTGAGAATGACGAAATGAAGAAAGGTTGTGCGTAAATTGTGGCATTAATTTCTCTTACTTGGTTATCCAATTTCCCTCATTTTGTGCTTACAATGAGATTATACCCGTTGAAATCTCATCTTCATCTTCTTCTTCATGAATCAACAAGCCTACACTTGGATGTCTATGATTTTCAAACATCTTTAGTTACATTAAGCTCTACAGCGCTTTTTATTTTTGGATTATGGTGATGCTAAAATTCAAATCAAACAGCAAGACAAGACACGCCTCAAACATAATAAACAAAACCTATTTACGCATTACAACTAAACAACACCTCATAAGTTGCAAACTCGAATAAAGGAAATTAAGGAATTTTTCAACCTGTTAACAACTTGATCACAAATGTAATATGTACTTATTGTCTACTTGATCCATATGCTATACAACATATAACCATATTGATTTAAAACTAATGTATTAGAAAATTGACATAATTGATTTGTTTTGTTAGTTCAACATGTGTGGATAGACAACAACATAGGATATTAGATATATTTAAAAGTAGCAATGACAAGTAAATTATTTAAGATTAATGTATGTGCATATAATTTTCACTGTCACAATTTGCATAATATTTGTTATGAATTAATATATGCATACAAATATGAAATTATTGGTATAATTTACAACAATTAATGAAATGTATACAAGCACGAAATTATTTAGGAATAATATATGTGCATATTATTTTAAAATATCATCACAATTTGCATAATATTTACTATATTTCAACTTGAAAACCACATATTTGTTATTGATATTTTTGTTTGAGATATGATGATGGAGTACTCATGCCTCTGTTTTCTCAGAAAACACATTTCCTACCTTTATCATCTAGTTTGCTCTTTCTTTGATCTAGTATATGTGTATGTTCTACAAAATCAAAGATTATAAAACTCACTCTACACATTATCAACTTCAAACAAACTCTCCCAAACCATAAAAATTAGCTCAAAAGCTATGCTAACATGTTTCGTCAAAATCAATCAAAATTTTTCACAAACATGATTTTTTAAATTATTAACTTAAAGTAAAAAATGTATTTTTTTTATTTAATTATACGTACATATTATTAATCAGATGGACCTTTTTTCTCACTTTTCTAGTACCATTGAAATGTCTGAACCGATTATGTTAATAAAATTATACAAAATAAGGAAGTGAGCTTGAACAAATATTTGGCCATCATTCATTTAGAAAAGTTATTTCCACATGACAACAGGTTGTTAAAGAATCAGAAAACTAACTTTTACACCAAGAAAATAAAAAAAAACAATAACTTGTTTTATATACCTTAATAATTTAAAAAAACTATATCAATTTGATTTAGCTTTCACTATTTTGTTATCGTCACCATTTTTCTAGAAACATTTGGTTTGAACTCTTACCAATGATTTTAACAAATGGAGTGACACACCTGCAAAAGTCGATAATTTTTTTGTCTAATTTATAAGAAGTCTTTTGTCTGTTACTGTTTTCTAACAATTTTATACCATTTTGACACATTTGGTTGCGGCCATTTTCATGGCAACTTCCCCCTTTTTAATAAAATTATACATTTTATCCCTCATCAATTTTAATATATATTTATGTGTGTACTTTCTTGTTAAATAAACATAATTTGAGTAAACAAGGGAATAATATTTGAGTAACATTACCATTATGCTCTTAGATGTCTAATGGGAAAAAAGGTTCAACTCTGAACAATAATTATGACTTAAGACCACAAAGACTAGAATGTTACTTAGAGTATGAGATTTAAAAATTAGAACAAAAAACATTTTGTTCTTATATGAAAGGAAAAAGAAAATAGTTGCACTTTCTTTTAACTTTTCATCAATTTAGAAATTGTCCCTTTAGAGGAAGAGTATTTAATTTCAACTTTTACCTATACATAATTATATTTTTTTTTCTTTTTTATTTTTATATTAATTAAGTCTTCTTTCTAAAAAAATTGACAAAAGCATGTATTATATCTAAAATGTCCAAATAGTTTGCACCTGCATATATAGCAAAATGAGAGGGAATGATACTTGACACAGAGAAAGAAAGTAGGAGAGAGGAATTTTGTCCAACTTAGATTTTCTTTTTGATTCTGAAACTCACTTACATATTTTCAACTTCAAACCATCTTTAGATAAAGTCTTCTCACTTTTACTCTCCTGAACTCATTCTTCTCACAAATTCACCTTCCATTCTTCTTCAAAATCTGATTTTACTGAAAAAATCATTGGCTCTTAGAGGTACCTCTCACATCTCTCTATAATATTAGATGTAAAAAATCAAACTTGAAATGGATTTGTTTAGTTTTTACTTTTTCTAAAGTAAAAAAATACTTTTTTGAACTTGGTTTCATTTAGAAAAAAATGGTGTTATTTCTTGTCTTTTCGGTTAAATGAAAACAATAAAGTTGTTGTTCTCACTGATTAAGTTGTTTTGCTTTTGATAAAACTTGAATTTACTTTAATACTTGTTATCTTTTTGAGTATTTATAGTTTTGCAGTATTGATTATTCTATGGTTATCGTTGTTTAATGACAATTTCGATGGAAATGAATTTATTCAGCTCTTATAAAAAAAACAGTAAAGTCTTTACCTTTAATGGGTTTTTCTTCTCCAAACCCCACTATTTTTCAAGTTCAAAATTTTATTTTGCTGCTAATTTGAAAATGTATACTATGTATCTTGAAATGGGGTTATATAGTTTTTTATTTCTCTAAAGAACTTGCTTTCATTTTGACAATATAATGGATTTATTTCTTGTGTTTTTTGTTAAAGTAAAACGGTAAAGTTGTTATTCTCACTGCTTCAGTAGTTTTGCTTTTGATAAACCTTGAGTTTACTTTAATATTTGTCATTTTTTGAGTTTTTAGAATTTTGAGTAACATTGATTGTTGTTACATGATAATGTCAATGGAAATGATCACTTATTTTAATTCTCAGAAAAAATATAAGTCTTCACCTTGAAGGGGGGGTTTTTCTCCAAAACCATTATTTTTCTAGTTCAAAATTTAATATCGCTGCTTTGAAAATGTGAACAATGTACCTTGTACTGGTGGAGAAGTCTGTTGTGAAGGACGATCTCTCATTACACTAACGAGAGAGTTTGAGTCTCTCAATTTTTTGTCGTTATTGTTCGCTAAGATTAGAATCTTGAACAACAATGACAATGATGTTATTCCCCAAATCGATTTTCAAAATCGAAAATTTACGGCTTCCAATATAATTGATTTTCAGTTTTTCATACGTCGTGTATAAAAGGATAGTGTTTATGCCATAGGAAATTGTTATTCAATTTTTCAACCATATATGCAAAGTCATTTTCACGATTCTTACACTTTAGGGACAATTTGTTACTTTTATGTTTAGATCCTTAAATTCATCACACTTGGTAGCGTGCAACGGGGCAAGTACACAAATTTTGTTTTTAAAATCAACTTGGTAAAATTTTTCAGTAGTTGACAACATTAGATATGTGGAATTCCATCTAGTAGGACAATCATGGGTTAACATACTCTCTTGCATTGTATGTTTACCTTTTCAACACACGCATAAAACGTCGTCATCTTACTAGGCGAAAATCTGAAATATCTAACTACAGCCTTAACTTTTTTTAATAGACCTACCTACTTCTTTTAACCCATCCTACATAATCAGATTAATAATGTGAGCCATACATCTCATATGAAGGAATTCACAAGAATTAACAGCAAAACCCCAATTCTTTAGTTGCTCTTTAACCTATTCAACAACAACATTATTAGAAGAAGCATTATCAACAGTGATAGTAAACAATTTCCTTACATGCTAATCCAATAAACATTTTTCAATCATCATTCCAATATCATTATTACCCTTGTGGGAATCTATTTAACAAAACAAATTATTTTTTTCTGCAATCGCCAACAATCATCAATAAAATGAGCCGTGACACACATGTAATTAACTCGTTCAATTGATGTCCATGTATTAGTTGTAATTGACAATCTTTGAGTATGAGTTTTAAAGTAAGTTATCAACTGTAATTTCTCATCTTCAAAGATTCTACAACAATCTCTACTAATAGTCTGAAACACCCCTTACCTTACACTATAAGAACAGAATACTAATCACAGTAATAAATTTTTTTTAACTTATATTAACAAAAGTTATCGTACATATATTTATATCATATTAATACTTGTGATTGTTCATCTATATAACAACAAAATGTATCATTATACATTTCTTAACTATTTAATTTTAACGTAATCCAAAACATATATACTAAATCTCACATCCCGACATTTATCAATTCTATATGCTTATACTGGCAACGAGAGAGAGTTTGAAATGGAACATAGCCAGCCAACCTTTCGTGCATGATGTCTACAGGTAGTGAGCTTCTAGTACAAACTTTATGTACAGCTTTAAAATACTGAAAAATATATAGCGATTTTAATGAGTTGCAAGCTCAGTGAATATAAACACTCAATGAACTGACAATTTCACAAATTCATACAGTTACATATTTACATTTTCATTGGATATTCATACTTGTATGCTAATGCGTGAGTCATTTATTATTTGTTGTGACATTACCAGCCAAACTATTCCCCCGGGATACATGTAACATATAACAGATAACAACTGATTTGCTATCCAGCCTTATAAACAATTCGGTGATCTGTCAGTCCATATAACAGAACATGACCTTTCGGTTCATGTAAAATAGAACATGACCTTTTGGTTCATGTAAAACATAACATGTATTACTATATCACAACTTTTCCTCTTTCAATTCATTCGATCATTATGCAAGTACATATATCATATAGAATCATATTTGATTCACAAATTTCATAGATATATTTCATATATTAATTTCATCAAATATATAACTCAATCCATTTCATCAAAATAGTTCACCAATGCTTATACACATATACACAATTCACAATAACTCAACTATCATATCACACATATTCAAATACAACATGTCATGAATTCATACCAAGTATATTAAATTACCAAATATCATTAATTCATATCACTTTCAAAATCACACATCAACGCAATCAACACATAATTCACCAATACATATAAACAAATACAAATTTACAATTCACAATAAATCAATTATCATATCACACATATTCAAATATCACATATCAGAAATTCATTTGCAAATGATTACTACATATCACATAATATCAAGTCATATCACCTTTGCAAATGATTTCCACATTCAAATATCACATATTATCAAGTTATAGCAATTTTAAATTCACACATCAATACATAATGAACACATTTCACTTGCAAATTCAATATCAAGTTCATTTCATATTTATACTCACAAATTAACCAAGCTAATTCCCTCGGAAGCGATTTGAACCTTCCTCTGAAGCACTTTCAATATTTTGAGATCCTATAAACAAATACAAACTTATATCATATTCTTATACAATGGATAGTTTCTTTTTTCTTAATAATTATCCTACAATTAGAACTTTATCCTCTCATGACCTTATTAAGTTCTAAAATCCATATCTCTCGAAATAC
>CATIWQ010084210.1:0-20454 GCA_949673415.1 Euphorbia schlechtendalii | reverse complement strand
ATATTAGGAAAGTATTTGAGGTTTAAGTATCGATGGACTTTTCAACCCCTCGACTTCATATTCATGGATGAAATCTAACTTAACAACTTCTTGGATGCAAGCATCAATTAAGTCAAGTTTCATACAAATATCCACATCCATTGGATATTTATCTACTTTACCCATGTTATATTCAACTGTATCATCACCTATCCTTAACTTAATTTTGCCTTCCAACACATCTATCAATGCTTTGCCAGTATGCATAAAAGGTCTTCCTAAAATTATAGGACACTTTTCATCATATGAAAAATCTAACACAACAAAGTCTGTTGGGAAAACAAATTTATCCACTTTAACTAGCACATCCTCTATTATGCCATAAGGACGTTTAATAGACTGGTCAGCCAATTGCATGACCATATTTGTCCTTTTAACTTCATCATCAAGCTTCAATTCTTTGAAGATTGATAAAGGTATAAGATTTATACTAGCCCCAAGATCACATAAACATTTTGGAAAAGAAATGTTTCCAAGTTTACATGGAACTGTGAAACTTCCTGGATCTTTAAGTTTTGTGGGCATTGTAGCAGTTATTATTTTGATACAATCTTCACTTAAAGATACTTTTGATATTCCTTCTAAACTATGTTTACGAGATAAAAGTTCTTTTATAAACTTACCATAGTTAGGAATCTGAGTGATGGCTTCAATGAATGAGAGATTGATTTCCAGACCTTCAAGTTTGTCGATGAATTCGATGAATTGCTTATCCTCATTTTTCTTCTTCATTCTATGTGCAAATGGTGTTTGAGGGGGATTAACCTTTCCGGATTTAGGTTGTTCATCCTCTCCTGCTTTATCATGTGATTTACTCGGATATTCATCCAGTACTTCAACAACATTATTAGCAAGCATACCCAAAGGATTTGGTTCATGTAGTAATTTACCACTACAAAGGGCTATAGCATGCACATTTTCCTTAGGATTTCCTTCTGTGTTACTAGGTAAATGGCCTTTTCCTCTAGATTGAATAACACTCACTGATGACCAACTTGTATATCCAAATTATGAATGGAAGATGATTGATTTTTAAACATTTGATCCATCTTATTTTCTAACTTTTTGTAACATTCCTCAGTCTCTGATTGCTTATTACAAATTCCTTCCAGAAACTTATCTGTCTTACTTGTTAACAGCTCTATTCTATCAGTACTCTGATAATTCTTTTGTTGATTATCAGCATACTTCCAATTAGAACTCCTATAATTATTTCCATTATTGCCATTAGAATTCCCTTGACTTTGAACATATCTTAATTGTTCCCCTACGCATGGGTTAAAGTTACACTCAAAAGTAGTGTATCCGATTTAACCACAATTTTCACATGTCAAAGGGTTACTCTTATTTATATGCATATTATCTATCTTATTAGATAAATAAGATATTTATGCTTGCATAATAGAATTAGAGTCTAATTCATTGACCTTTTTAACTACACTAGAAGATGTAGATGCGATATGCAAATGAGTAGGATTAGTAGTACTTGTGCTCTTTCCACTGGCCACATACTATTATTATTTGCCATATCTTCCAAAAGATCAAAGGCTTCTTGACTAGCCTTCTTCATAAGAGATCCCGTAGCCATATCATCTATCACTCCTCTTGTTGCATGATTTATTCCATTGTAGAAAGTTTGCAAAATTACATTCTGAGGTAAACCATGATGAGGACAAACTAGTTGAAGTTCCTTATAACGTTCCTAGGCTTCTTACAAGGATTTTCTATCATTCAAAGTAAAAGAAGTGATTTCTTTAATGAGTCTTGAAGTTTTGGCTAAAGGGAAATATTTAGTCAGAAAGGCTTGGGCTAATTGGTTCCAAGTAGTGATTGAATTTGGGGGTAATGAATTCAACCAAACTTTTGCTTTATCATGGAGTGTAAATGGGAATAAGCGAAGTTTAACTACTTCATCAGGAGCATTGGGCATTTTGAAAGTATCACAAACTTCTAAAAATTTTGCAATGCGAGCATTTGGATTTTCATTAAGTGGACTATAGTATTGCACGTTATTGCTAATCATTTGAAGTAATGCTAGCTTGATTTCAAACTGATTTTCTACAATGGGTGGTCTAGCAATTCCTTGATTATTACCATTGATGGTCTAAATGACATAATCCATTAGTCTTGGTTGACGTGGATCTAGAACTGGACCTTGAACTTGTTCTTGATCTTCAGCTATCCTTCTTCCTTGTCTCTTATTTCTCCGTTTCCTTGTCTTACCAAATCGTTCTATTTCCAATTCGAAAGACACCAAACTTTCTCCCAAACTACGAGTACTTGGCATGCACACGCTGGAAAGAAAACTCAATGAATAAGTAAGAAAAATAAGTTAATAACAATATATAAACTCGTACAACTAAAAAAAATAAATTTATTGACTCACAAATATAATTGCTTGTTCTCCAGTAATTTGATATCTACAACGCACTTGCCTTCCCCTGCAATGGCATCGAAAACATGATCATAAGGTTTTGACTTTATTTATTTTGAGGGCTTATATTCGATGATGATGCCAAAACCCTCAATTTTCTACAAATAAGATAAAAGTTTAAAATACGAACAGGTGTTGTTAATACCGCATATCAAAATAGAAAAATGGTGACCATTGCAAGTATACAGTTTTGATGTAGTTTTAAAAGTTATCGATCCCACAAGGAAGGAACCAGTTCTAAAGACTAACAAGAGTAACGAGGTAAATAAAAAGATGGAATTAATATTGGAGGGGTTTGGATGATAAATGGATGAATGGATAGATGTATGAACAGACTAGAGAATATGTAAAATATAAAGATACTCCTACGAATAAGTTTAACAGAAAAAAACATGCAAAATCATCAAGAATATTTCGTGCACTAGATAGCTTCAACAAATAAGGTTCTAGATGCCCTAATATTCAATAATTCACCGCAGAGCAACACATTAGGTGACTTTTCTAAATCTAGGGTAAATGAATTATGAAACTTATAAGAACCTGGATAACCATATTAATATGCATAGTACGGGTCGCTCTCACATAGCCATATTTAGCAAGTTACCACTCAAAAAATATTGGCTTACTAAACAACGTTATAATCATAGATCTAGTGATTATACATAATCTTGTTAACCATGAAATCACTCTTAAAGTTAACTCAAAAGTATATAACTTGATTAATATAAATGATGTAAAACGAATTACTCGTTATGACACATAGACATATCATATACTTCGAAATAGAAAGTATAAGTAGAAAATAAAGTAAAGTTGTAAGGTATGCAAGTGAAAGCTAAAGTTGATCAAATCATATCCACCTTTAATGGGAATAGTCAATTCTCATAATTCCTGCATCTACTTTGAATCCGATCTCGACTCGTACAGAACCTCCGCTAAGATGCTATTCTTTATGAATCTTGAATAAAAGAATGTTGAAGAACGAAAACATTCATTGATAAGTGCTTTCCAATTACACTCATACAACAAACGCTCGAATTTGTGTAGAAATATAGTGATCGAAATAGGATTCGAATCACTAATACATTTTCTCGCTAAGACTTTGAACGTAGTGAAATCTAGATATTACTCTCTCTATCTATACACGCACACTATCATTTAATGCCTTCTAATCATGCCATAACCATGCACCACAATACACCACGAAATTGTTGAGTTTTGAACCCTATTTATAGAGTGTGAAGGGTTACGTCTATTTAAACTAAGTGTCATGTCCATTGGCGAGGAGTTGCATCACTTCATTTTTATTGGATGTAATGATTCATCCTCATCCACAATGTAAAGGCACCTTTTCATGATTCGTTAACTTCCAAAAGGTGTCTTTTCGGTTGGTAGTTGATGGCGGTTGATGGCAGTTGATTGTTCTTATCTGGTGGTTGAAAGAAGAGAAGTGTTGACCAAAAACCGTCAAGGTTGCGATCGCGAATGTATGTTATGATCGTGAATACTTGGTTGGTAACTTTTTGTTATGAAGGTTAACAAGTCGTGACCGTGATATATGTGTCATGATCATGACATGCCTTTTTCACATGATTCCTCGTTGTGATTTCTATCGATCTGACATCTTTAATCCTTTGCCAATTCCTTATGTTTCATGTCTATCTCTTTTTGCACCTTTTCACTCTTTTTTCATAGAATTCCACTTTTGTTCATTTTACTTCCAAGATATACCTAGTTTCTGCATTTGCATAAAAAACAACTACATAACATGTGAAGTCTTTTATATGAAGTACAAAATGAAACAACACCATATATTTAATGATCGAAAATGTCATGATAATAAGTGTAATTATACACTTATCAGGGGCAAGCTGTCTTCATCCTCAATTGTCGGTTGTACTGAGTATGCACTCATGAGATAGTCACCATGAGTTGCCAAGAATTATTGCCACAATTCTGCCATGCCTAGTTGTTGTAGGATGTGTTTCCAGTACCTGGATAGAAGCCATATTGCCCCTGAAATGCCGTAAAATTGGACGGTTGAGGGGTAACCTGGAATTGTGAGGCAAATGGTGCGCTCCAATTAGGAATGGATTGTTGGGCTGCTCCTTGATAAAAAGGTCATGGTGTGAGTATTGGCTGACCAAGATGACTTTATCCCATACCAAACTAGTATAAGGCAGTAGGAGCTAGGTTCACTATATGTGAGTTAAAAGTTCCCTCTATTCTAGGCTAACTAGTTGGACCAACGTTGTTAAGGGTGACCTCCAGACTAGACACTACATTCTGAGCCCTCCCGACGTGTCGATGGATAAGTGATGTAGTTGGTTACTATTTGCGAAGGCATTCATGGCAATTGCAATTTCACCGCTCATTAATGACTAATTTGTGTATTGAGAACCTTATCCCATAAGAAAGGGGTGACCCTCCCTTTTAGCTTCTTCTCGTGGATCAATCATCCTATCAAAACTGAAAGATGTACATTGAATTAAACCTTAATCTGAACCTGAGTCCTCACCTGAGTTAGTGTTCGGAACCCCTTCCAGTTTGGCCATGATCGGAGAAATGTGGACTAGGCATTGAGCATGCCTCTTCCAAGCTAGAATACACAAGTAGAATATTAGACCATGAATGTAAGATTCATGATGCGATTCATAGAAAAATGTGTGACATGTAAATGTTATGGCTGCATTCATAAAGGGTTAACATGCCATGGTGCGAAATAAATTATATGTTTATCAATCCATTTAAAATAAATAGGTTAGTCATTAGGTAAAAAAGAAAATAAGTGGAAATGAAAATCCAACACTTGAGTTTGGATTTGAGATCTATACGATGTTTGTATGATATCGTAGCATGAGGTGACCAAGTTACCCATGTGGTAATAGGTCAATAATTTGAGATTTCGTACTCTGATTAGATCTTTTAGAATGAGGAGGTTGAATCGGTTTCGGGGTAAGTAGTGCGACAAACCTAGATGAAATTGAAATAATATGAAAATAACTACTATATGTAGCTATTAAATGAATGATTTGGTTATTTTTCCCAATTAGGGCAGAGATTCGGATGCCGGTGTGGTCATCACTATTTGAGAGTATGTGGTTATGCATGAATTATTGCCCCGTGTGGGCAAATGGTTTAGGTATTAAGCATATACCCTTGAAGATTGGTACGGTAAGACTTAAAAAAAGTTCACCCCATGCGGGCTTAGGTTCAAATGTTAGCATGGACATCACGCTATGTTGGAAAAATGGTTTGGGTATGTATTTGGCTTGTTTGGGCTATGTGGTATGTGTGATTACCCGGTGTGGGAAATGAGTTTGATGTCGAGTGAACACCACGTAGGTAATTTTTGGGATATGTTATTGTTCTGTGTGGGCTATGATTTTTGGTTTTCAAGTGGACATCTCGCTAGAAAGGGGTAAGTGATGTTTCATGATTCTAAGTGGTTTCATGTTATCCTAGGGTGACACGATCTCAAGTGTCAACTAATCCTAAGCATGTGTGATGCCAATTTGGTTATGTTACATCGTATCAACGTTATGAGTGTGCGCGTTTAAGTGTCTTCACTAAGATTCGTGGTTAACATGACATTTGTACAATGATAAATTGAAATTGGTCAACATGTAGCACATAGCATGCAACATCCAAACTTCCAACCTTACAACTCTCGCATGTAGTGTTTTTGGCTAGTCTCTATCCCAAGTTTGGTTCATCTTAGTACCATGAAGATACAAAGGAGCGTACCTGCAAGAAAAATATAATGCATGGTCGTTTGTTAGGTAACACCCTAGAGAAAATGCCTATGGATTATTTACATGAGGTTTGTAAATGGATTGCTGATGTATAAGGTTCTTGTTGCACAAAAATACGCTCCAAGCCTCTGCCCAAATGGGTTCTAATGAGGGAGGTACATGCGATATGGCAACAAGTGCTCCACCCACTCAAATACAATCTTTTCTCAAGGAGGCAGATTAGTACAAGAGAAAGTTTTACGGTAATAGGGTATCTTAGACTAAGAGGCTAATCCCCTCTATTGCAATGTGAAATTATGAATATGTCATAACTAAGAAAATACGGAATAATGTGACCAATAATTTTTGGCACTTATCAAAAGTAAAAAACCTTGGAAAAAAAAAAGTTTAAGAAAAATCCTTAGTACAGTCACCACTGTGAGCGGATGACAGGGAGCAATGGGCCGAGGGCCCGCTGTATGAGAGGCGTGGTATACCTTGGTGTTTTTGTGAAAATAAAATTACCGGGTCGGGGACTCGAAAGGTTTGAAAGAGAAAGAGAAAACATTTTTAGATTGGTCAAAAACCGAATCCGCCGTCTCTTATTGTAGAGTCACCACCTGGATTAGCTCTTCCAAGCATTAGAGTCCTATGAGGCTTAACATCCGGGGGACGGCCCACTAAGACACAGAGATTCTACTTCGGGATAAGTTGCTTATTTCTTATTGGATTACATTATATACATCTATAGAAAACCATATTTCTTAATTGTGCATATTCGCACTTATATCATTTTCGAGTTTATGATGTATGATTTACACATATTTGGGAAGAGATAAATCCATACATAAAGCAATAAATAAATGTGGAAAAGTAAAGATTAAAATTACAAAACCTTGGGGATGCAATCGCTCGCTTAATCTTTTAATTACATTTCCCAAAAAATAATTGAAATTGAGATACCCGAAGTTAAGTAAAATCCTAGGCATACATCTAATCCTAACCTACCTCCACCCACAAATATTAGCACAAGATATGGCACAATATTTGCACATATGTTCGATTTAATTTTGAAAATGCTCGTGTGGCCTAATTAAAATATCGACGGTTAAAAATTCTTATTTTAGAAATAAAACAATTCATTTTATTTACAAATATGTTGGTTATTTTTATTTAATGAAAGTGCTCGCCTGGCAAGAAGTGAGGTCTATTATCCAGGAATAGTTTTAATTCTCTTCGTTGGGATATTCTACTATGTATTTCATAATTAAATAAAAAAATTAATTAAAAGCATAAAAGAAAGTTACGTAATAAAATAATGACAATTAAATAAAGATATAAAAAAGGTTAATAAATTATAATTTAAAGGAATAAAATAAATCCCAGGTCGATGATGAAAATCAAGTTCATCTTAGTATTTAGGAGAAAAGAAAAATAAATATAAAATTATAATACACAAGAAAAAGCAGCTGTAGGAACTCAGAGGCTTACCTTTTCATTGCGAATCCACGTTGACATTTCCGCTTGATCTTTGGGAGTGCTCCTAGTTCGTTTTGATTTAATTTGTATAAAAATATGTTGTTTTAATCCTAAAAATATTCAGACAGAGACACTAAATTTGGTTTAGGTCTGAGAACATCTGAGGATTTTTTGAGAAAAAAATGATGGAGAAAAATTGGGTTGAAAATAATAAAGTTCGGAATCCAAACGTGTTTTGGATCCGAATATAATCAAATAATTTTCAAGAAAGATGTAAGAAAATCAGAATTATTTTATCAAGAAAAATAAATTTTTCTTCGTCGATAAGAAGAAGAATATTTTTTGGAAACTTGTCGAAGAGAAAAGAATTTTTTTCGGTAATTTTTCGGTCCTTAAAATCCAAAAAAGGCCCCTCCATTTATATGGGGAAAAACATTATTTTTTTACGAGGAGAGCTTCCATTTGAAGATCATCAGATGGTCAAAAATTGTGTGATTTAAGGATAAAAATTCTGGAAAGCCGTTATCATCGAACGCGCAAGCTGGTAAAAAATCTCGTGCTCACACAGCCTTTTGGTTCTATCTCGGTAAATCTTCATACCAAGTATAAAAGCTGCTTCTCAAAGGTCTTTCATTGAGAACTTCTTTGACAACCATGACTTAACTATCTAAAGAAAAGGAATATCGTTTCCTCTTAATAATATATCATCAACATATAATACAAGGAAAACGATCGCACTCCCACTAGCCTTCTTATATATACATGGCTCATTATCGTTACACACAAAACCGATTTCTCGGATTGTCTCGTCGAATATAATATTCCAACTCCTTGATGCTTACTTAAGAGCCATCTTTAGATGTAAAACCCTTGGGTTGTGCTATATACACATCCTTATCCAAATTCCCATTAAGGAATGTTGTCTTCACATCCATCTGCTAAATCTCATAATCGTAATGAGCGGTAAAGGCAAGGAGTATCCTGGTAGACTTTAGCATGGCTACCGGTGAAAAGGTCTCATCATAGTCAGTGCCTTCTTTTTTATTATACCCTTTTGCAACCAGCCTTGCTTTATAGGTAAGTATGTTACCGTCCATGTTAGTTTTCTTCTTGAAAATCCACTTGCATCCTATGGGCCTAATCCCACTTGGAGCATCAATCAAGCTCCAGACATGATTTTTGTACATGGAGTCCATCTTCGATCTCATGGGTGAAAGTTATTTTTAGAATTCTGATCCTTCCATTGCCTCCTTGTAAGTCCTATGCTCATCATCTTCCATAAGGAAGAGATGTTTATCATCAGTGATGAGAAACTAGTATCGCTTGGGAGAGATTGGAGCCCGGCCTGACCTACGCAATGTCGGTGTTATAATAGGCTATTCCATGCTTACACTATTGTGAGGGGATGACATGGAGTAGTGGGCTGAGAGCACGCTAGGAATGAGAGGCACGGTCCACCAGGATGTTTATGTTGAAAATAAAAAAGTACCAGGTTATGGACTCAGAAGGTTTGAACGAGAGAGTGAAACATTTTTATATCAGTCAAACCCAAATCCACCATCTAGTAGTGTAGAGTGGCCACCTCGATTAACTCTTCCAATAAATAAAGTCCCGTGAGGTTTAACGTCCAGGGGATGGCCCACTAAGATACAAAAATTCAGGTTCGGGATAAGTTGCTTATTTTTTACTGGATCACATTATATTCCATCTATAGAAAAATTTATTTCATAATAATGCATATTCACAGTTATGTCATTTTTGCATTGTAATGTATGACTTAGAGTATATGCGGAAAGTAGTAAATCCATAAATAAAGTAGTAAATAAATGCGGAAAAGTAAAGATTAAAAATTTCATAACCTCAGGAGATGCAACCGCCCACCTAATCTATTAATTACATTTCCCAAAAAATAATTAACATGCAATACATGAAAGAAAATAAAACCTAGACATACATCTAACCTCCATCCACAAGGGTTAGCATAGGGTATATAACACAACATGAATATTTACATGTATGCTTGATTTGATTTTGGCAAGGCCCATGTGGCCTAATTGAAAACATCGATAATTAAAAATTTTTATTTAGAAATAAAATGATTCATTTTATTTACAAATATGTTGGTCGTTTTTTATTAGTGAAAATGACCGCATGGCAAAATGTGGGGCCTGTTATCCAGGAATAATTTTAATTCCCTTCGTTCAGGTATTCTAACATGTATTTTCATAAATTAAAAGAAATAGAAAATAAGGAAAAGAAATATTACATTATATTTACAATAAAAGAGAGTAAAAAATATTCCTAGAACGTCATGTAAAATAGCATAGGAAGCACGAGATGAAGTAGCTCTAGGAACTCAAAGGCTTACCCTTTCGGCGTGAATTCACTTCGGCATATCCGTATGATCCTAGGGAGCGTTCCTCGTTCATTTTTTTTCAATTGTGTTTGGTGTGGAAAATAAATTTTTATTTATCCAAAAGATAATTAGACTTGGTGTCTAAATTTGTTTTAGACCTGAGAATATCTGAGAATTTTTGAAGCAGAAATAGATGGAGGAAAGTTGATTTGAAAATCGTAAAGTTTCGGAAACCAAACTTGTTTTGGATTCAAATTATTTAAAGAATTTTTGAATGAAAATATTTTTGTAATTTTTCTCGTTGTTCTTTCTTGTACAAATAGAATTTTTTGTGAAATTTTTCTGGGGCCTGAATACTGAAAATTCCATGAGTATTTATAGGCGAAAAAATATGAAAAACAAATAAAGGAAGCAGATTCCGGTAAGGGCAGACCGCCCTCGCCGGAATTCTGGTGAGGCTAGCCTCGCCAAAGTTCTAGCGAGGCGTGCCTCGCTAGACTTCTGGCGAGGCAGATCACGGATTTTCCGCCTGATTTATTTATTTTTTCATTTTTAATATTTAAATGTATTTTTAATTTTTTGAAAATATAATAAATTAATTTTCACCAAATCTAATTTTTAAAGTCTTAAAAAATAATTTAAGTCCTTAAAATAAATTGGCGACGAGGAACATTCGGAGATCTCCGGATAATCGAAAATCGTGTGATTCGAGGATAAAAATCCCGAAAAGCCATCATCATTAAATGCACGAGCTGGTACAAAATCCCATGCTCACAGTTGTCCCTCATGTGATAATTGCTGGTTGTATAGCCAGCATGATCACACAAAATGGAGCGGAGGGATTGAGAATATACCTAACCGGTGCGGTTGGTGACTTCTTTACCCCTAATTGGTGATGATGTGGGCCTTTCTTTCTGGCGCCATGTCCTCACGGGATTGTTCATTTCTTTCTTCGGAATCCCTTTGTGCTTGATGCCCCTTGCGGGGTGGGTCAACCGTTTCTTTCTGCGATGTCCTTGTTATAGTCGGCAGCCATTTCCTTCTTCGGCTACAAGTATCGTGTGCACCTTGGAATGGTTAGAGATAGGTTCCAGAATCCATTCCAAATGTGACCTTGATGGAGGGATATCAAACCGTTTCTTTCTTTAGTTGGTGGATGAGATTGTTTCTTTCTTTAATCATCTAGATAACCATTTCCTTAGTAGGATGTTGCCTTATTTCCTATGAAAAATTAGAAAAGAAGTGTAATGTTATTACATTTTATTATAAATGTTTTAATTATTTGATTGAGTTTATGCAAAGCAAAAATTTGTTGCTCTTTCAATCAAAAATTAAAACATGATGAATAAATGAGTTTAATGGAAATTCACCATTTTTGGAGGCTTTTCTGATGTAATGTTGCTATGTTGACTTTAGGCTTGAGTGAGCCATCGTCTTTCTTGGTGTTTGCAGGTTCCTCAAGTGGAGGTGGAGTTTACTGGGACAGTGTTGCCTCGGTTTGGCATCGTGTTTATCTGTAAATGACATGATGCATATGTAATATATGCATGATTTTATGCATGAACATCATATGATGTATGTTCGTCTGTTGTAGGTGTGTTGGAATTCATTCATTGGAGAGCCTTCTGTTGTGATGATGCATGATTGCCCCTAAGATTTGTCTCATTAGGGATTCCAGGGATGACTTCCTCAGAGCAACGATAATGGGTTCGTTGAATCAGATTCGAATTCAGAGCTTGGATCTGGTTTGAGGAGGGTCTTGATGAGTCATTGATCCCACATTGTGTTAATGATGATAACTTGGAAGCCATTTGCTTGAACTTTTGGAGGTATATAATGCCACGTACCGTGTAACACCCCCTGATTGGGAGTGCCACAGTAACAGTAATTATCAGTAACTTATCAATTCACCATATTTCACATTAATATTTAAACAAATTTACTTTCAATAAATATATGAAAACTCCAAAACCTTAATACATATAAATACCTACTAGTAATTATAACTCCAGATATTATTGAAAGGAAATTCTCACTCCTCACACTAACTAGTACATGCCATTATTTTACAAACCAACATAATAATCCACCTTGAGCCTTTTCCCTTTTTTACTCTTCAAGCTAATCCACTTATCTCACTTCAGTCCACACTATCTACAGAGCTTCTAAATTTGCGTGTAGAAAACAACTACATGTTAAGCAATTTGCTTAGTGGTGTACACTAATTCCAATTTCATAGAATTTAAAACACAAACAAAATACAATTTATTTATGATCAAATAAACTCATGATAACACATTTCAAAATTTCAATGTACATATAAAACTCATCTCCAAATATTTTACTTATAGCCATAAATATCAATTGCTCGAAATAAACTAAGCATCGTTAATGGTATTAGATACAGGGGTTGGCATAAAGCCTGAAGCTGAAGCTTTTAATAACTTTACAAAGATCGAAGCTGAAGCTCCTAATAATGGCACAAAGCCCAAAGCCGAAGCTTCTAATAATGGCACAAAGCTCGAAGCTGAAGCTCTTGAAATCAGTAATCACAGTATTGGCACTAAGCCCCTAAGACAAAGCTCCAATTGTTTGTACAGTACTGTACCCCCCTTTATTGGCGCCAATCTACTAGGACCCATTTTCTACTTTTACACAAAAATACTAATAAATTCAATATTATATTATCAAAATAATTTAACACAAAATCATGTATTAAGGATCTCAAATCTTTAAATTTTCTATCCTTAAATATCAATAAAAAACAATAAAATTAGCATTCTTGTTTTCAAAAATTTCCAGATTTCGAGACCTGAATTACCCAGCATTTTTATCTATTAAAATATCTTCAAATCGAAAAAGTTAATTCCAAAATTACCTAGCCCTATGTCTCAGCTTTCAAATTCCATAAGAATCATAGAAATCCAATTAATATAGATCATGCTATACTCAAAACACTAAACATTTTGCAAACCGAAAAACTTCAGAAAACAGATTTCATGAATCAAATTCAAACAGATATTTCATGCAGAAGAAAGCCGAAACTCACAAAAGTTTCTTCTGAACATATAAAATTCACCTTCTTCTAATATCAATAGAGTTAAGAATAGCTCAAATCGGAGTAGTATAACATGAGAAAACATTAAAACAAAAAAAGAGGTACAATCAGGAAATTTCCATCAAAACCAAAAATTTGAAATTAGTGTACACAAACCAATTTTAAGCTCTTTAATGGTTTTCTTCCACCTCTTTCCCCTTTGATCTATTCATATTAGCTTCCTCTAAAAAATTCATAATTAATTCTATCACTTCTTAAATATACCTTCAAATACCTTAAATATACTTAATCTATCATGATCTATACTAATGAAACATTAATTTCACTTACCTGAATTCGGTTTACTATTCACCATGAACTTAGAATATGAAATTATCTTTTCCTTGCCTTGATTCAATGAAATTGATGATGATAGAAGGCTTAGAGATTGATTTCTAACAAGAATTCGAAGTCAAAATGAAGAAATAGGGTGTTTTTGAGTTATGGAGGTTTTGAAAGAAATGGGATGAATAAGGAGAAGAGAAATGAAGAAATGAAGAAGGTGATATATGCAGAGAAGAAGAAATGTGGATATGTATGAAATTTTTTTTGTGAAATTACTATTTTGCTCTTTGTTCAATTATATTGTATACTTATCACATTTTCTTGGTTAAACCATCTGATAATCTCATAATTTAATTCAGTAAAAGAATGACATGCACATACAATTATAAGCTCCCATGATAGCTTATATATTCTCTCTTGCATGAATTATAATTATAAAATTTTCGATCTCAAGTTGCATAGTTTCGGGTCAAAGTTTGACTAGTGGCCAAACTTCGCTTCGTTTGACTAATACCAAACTTTAACTTTTTCTTAACATTCCTTTAATATTGTATCATTATACTGATATTAAAATTTAGAAATTTTTTGGTGTTACAATTCTCCCCCACTTAAGAATTTAAGACCCAAAAATTACCTAAAGTAAACTTTTGCGAATACTTAGTTCGTATTGCTTCCTCTGGTTCCCAAGTTGCTTCTTCAATCTTATGATTTCTCCATAAAACTTTCACCAATGGAATGGACTTATTTCTTAGTGTTTTAACTCCCTCATCAAAATTTGAACTTGTTCTTCTTCATATGTCAAGTCAGGATCAATGTTTGCCACATCCGGTGATAAGACATGTGAAGGATCTGACTTGTATCTTCTGAGCATGGAAACATGAAACACGTTGTGAATCTTGTCAAGAGATGGTGGTAAGGCCAATCGATAAGCTACTAGCCCAATTCTCTCAATCACTTCATAAGGGCCAATAAATCTTGGGTTGACTTTTCCCCTTTTTCTAGATCGTAAAACTTTCTTCCAAGGCTATACTTTGAGAAATACTTTATCTCTAACCTCATATGTAATGTCTTTTCTTTTCAAATCAGCATAAGACTTTTACCAGTCAAATGTAGCCTTCAACCTTTCTTGAATAAGTTTCACCTTTTCTTTTGTCTCCTCAATCAAATCCACACCCATGATCTTATTTTCTCTAAGCTTAGTCCAGTATA
This sequence comes from Euphorbia schlechtendalii, assembly GCA_949673415.1. Taxonomy (NCBI): domain Eukaryota; kingdom Viridiplantae; phylum Streptophyta; class Magnoliopsida; order Malpighiales; family Euphorbiaceae; genus Euphorbia; species Euphorbia schlechtendalii. The sequence goes on along the minus strand of CATIWQ010084210.1, from coordinate 5,821 downwards.
ATGAAGTTCGACATTTTCTTCCATATAGTGCTTCATATGGTGCCATTTTGATACTTCACTGGTAAATATTGTTATACGCAAACTCCATAATTGGCAAGTACTTATCCCAACTTCCTTTGAATTCAATGGTACAGCTTCTCATCATGTCTTCCAATACTTGAATTAATCTTTCAGATTATCCGTTAGTTTGAGGATGAAATGCAGTACTAAAATTCAATTTAGTACCCAAGGCTTCTTGTAACTTCTTCCAAAACCTCGAAGTGAATCTTGGATCCCGGTCAGAAATGATTGATAGAGGAACACCATGCAATGGTACTATCTCCTCTATATAAATCCAAGCCAGCTTATCTAACGAATAATCCATTCTGACTGGAAGAAAGTGTGCTGACTTTGTTAATCTATCAACAACAACACACACCACATCATGCTTATTCTAAGTAAGAGGCAAAGATGTCAACAAATCCATTGTAATTCTTTCCCATTTCCATTCTGGAATTATTATTGATTGTAACAATCTAGATGGAACTTGATGTTCAGCTTTCACTTGTTGATAAATCAAACATTAGCCAACATAATTGGTAATATCCTTCTTCATTCCACTCCACCAATAATGGCTCTTTCAGTCTTGATATATTTTGTTTGTTCTTAGGTGCATCGTATAAGGACTATTGTGTGCCTCAGTTAAGATTTTTTTCCTTAACTCCACATTATTGGGAACACATCTTTTCTTTGAAGTATAAGCATCCATCTCCCTGTATCAAGAAATTTCCTTCAATTCCAACTTGTGATCTTGCTCGAATGACTTTAAGTTCATCATCTTCATTTTGTGTTTCTTTGATGTGTTGTAGTAAGACTGGTTAGACTTTCAATTCTGCAACTACGGCTCCATCATCCATAAAAGTCAATCTTGTGTTCATAACCTTAAGCGCCATCATTGTCCTCCTACTGAGAGCATCTGCTATAACATTAGCCTTTCTTGGGTGATAATCAATAACGCAATCATAATCTTTAATGAATTCCATCCACCATCATTGCCTCAAACTAAACTCCTTTTGCGATGGAAAATATTTCAAACTCTCAACACTTCTCTCCATAAAGATAGTGTCACCAAATTTTCAAAGCAAAGATGATTGCAGCCATCTCCAAATCATGAGTCGGTTAATTCTTTTCATGATTCTTTAATTACCTCGAAGCATAAGCAATCACTTTCCCTTCTTGCATCAAGATACATCCAAGACAATTATGCGATGCGTCACTGTAGATGGTATAATCTCTCCCCGGCTCTGGTTGTGCAAGTACAGGTGCATCTATCAATATAGTCTTTAATTTATCAAAAGATGCTTGACATTTTTCATTCCACTCAAACTTTGCATTCTTCTGAAGTAGTTTTGTTAATGGAGCAGTAATAACTGAAAATCCTTTTAAGAATCTCCTATAGTACCCTGCTTATCCAAGAAAACTTCAAACTTTAGTAGGGTTCTTGGGTGGTTTCCATTTCATGATGGCTTCTATATTTTTAGGATCCACTTTAATTCCTTTTTCTAAAACTATGAATCCCAAGAAGGAAACTTCTTCAAGATAAAATTCACACTTACTAAACTTGGCATAAAGCTTATTGTTCTGCAAAGTTTGGAAGACTATTCGTGGATGTTGATCATGTTCTTCTTTTGACTTATAATACACCAAAATGTCATCTATGGAAACCACTACAAACCTGTCTAAATATGAGTAGAAGACATGGTTCATAAGGTCCATAAATGCTACTAGTGCATTCGTAAGACCAAATGGCATCACCAAAAATTCATAGTGTACATATATGGTTCTAAATGTAGTTTTTAGAATGTTTTCTTCTTTCACTCTCATCTGATAGTAGCCAGACCTCAAATCAGTCTTGGAGAAGTATTTGGCACCCTTAAGTTGATCAAACAAGTCATCAATCCTTGGTAACGGATACTTGTTCTTCAAAGTTAACTTATTTAGCTCCTGGTAATCAATACACAATCGAAGTGAACCATCTTTCTTCTTTACAAATAACACTAGTGCACCCCATGGAGATATACTTGGGTGGATAAATCCTTTGTCTAATAGTTCTTGCAATTGGATCTTTATCTCTTTAAGCTTAGCAGGTGCTATTCTATACGGTGCTTTAGATACCGGAATGGTACCTAGCAATACATTAATTGCAAACTCTACTTCTCTTTCTAGTGGTAACCCCAGTAACTCTTCTGGAAATACATCAAAAAATTCACAAAGGGTAGAAATGTCTTATAGTTTCAATTCTCCATTTTAGACTCAAGAGAAAAAATTAGGAAGGCATTTCATAGAAGAAACAATGTCAGAGAGATAATCTGATCTCTCTCCAACGATGACAATTTCTTCTTCATCGGGAACTTGAAGAGACATCCTTTTGTTCTTGCAATCTACCATAGCCCGATGCTACGGCAACCAATCCATTCCAAGAATGATATCATAATCTTAGAAAAGCAATTCAATTAAATTTTCTAGGAAAGTTCAATTTTAAATCTTAATAGGACATTTCATATATACATTATTTACTATCACACTATGCCCTAAAGGATTTGTTACTTCAACATTTTCTCCTAGTTCTTCTACAAGTAACCCCTTTTATTTGAGCTAATGTAGAGCATATGTATGAATGAGTTGAACTTGGATCTATCAATGCATGAACATCATTATCAAAGAATGAAAGTTTACAAATGATAACTTCGATGGAATCTTGAATCTCTGGTACTCGGATGGCATAGCATCGTGCCATCCCACCTGGTCTAGCACCTTGTTATGCTCTTAGAGACATATCATTTCCTGTAGTCACACTAGCACTTCCTCTTCCCCTACCACAACCACTTTGCACTGTAGGAACAGGAGCTATAGTTGGTGTAGATACAATATTTCTTTCCTGAGGATAGTTTGCAATAAAATGATCCTTTGAACAATACCTAAAACATCTTTTTCCTATTTTCCAACATTCACCCATATGATTCTTTCCACAATGAGGAGACTCTGGTATATCCCCTGTACCTCTACCAAAAGATGGGTTAGCCACTGATCCAACACTGGCAGTTTATCATTGTGAAAATCCTTTGTAGTAAGATTATGTTTGTTTATAAGTTCCCTTTGGTTTCTTACTAGGTGGAGGTTGTGAACTTGCTTGACCCTGTGACCCTTTCTAAAATCCTGATCTTTTAGCCATTCTCTATTGTGTACTCAAATTGATCTTCTCAATACCCATAGCAGCATCAACTAAATCGGTGAATACTCTAATCTTCTAATCAAATAGATGTAATTTGATTTCATCATTCTATCTATCTTTGAACCTTTTACATCGCTTTGCTTCACTGTCGATAATCTCATGAGCATATCTTTCCAACTTGGTAAACTGATATTCATATTCGAACACAGTCATTCTTCCTTGCCTTAGAGATAAGAACAATTTCTTCTGCTCATCCTTGAATCGTTCACTGACATATTTCTTCTCAAATTGTTCTTTGAAGAATGCCCAACTAATCTCTTTAGGTTGCCTTTCCCTGACAATATTGTCCCACCATCTTCTTGCTTGTTCTTTCAGTAGGCCTTGTACACAGTCCATTCGCTCTTCATCTGTAAAGTGAAGCCTGTCCAAACACCATTTTGTATGATCAAGCTAGTATTCTACAGTCGTAGGCTCAACTGCTTCACCCTTGAAATCCTCAATGAAAAGTTACTTGATTTTTTTAAGAGGGGTTCGGTTATCTCTCCTTTCATTTCAAGGTGCTATTGGAGGAATTTGAGGTATATTTCTCAGTACTTGAGTGATTACTTCAATAGTAATATGTTGAAGTAAAGCAGCTTTTGCTGCAATAGGCATCTCAGGTTGATTTTGTTGTGGTGAAATCTCACACCTTTGTTTCTCCTCATCTCTAGCCTAACGTGATGTACTCTCTACATCCTCTTCCACAATTACTCTTTGTTCATTAGCCATCACCTATTCTTGAAAATTGGACCAAAGTGGATCAATAACTTATACTTCATATTTATTCCTAAATGGAATGTACAAGCTAATCCTAGAATCGCCTAAACCATGCTCTGATACCACCAATTGTAACATCCCCGGATTAGGAGTGCCACGGTAACAGTAACTATCAGTAACTTATCAATTCACCATATTTCACATTAATACTTAAACAAATTTACTTCCAATAAATATACGAAAACTCCAAAACCTTAATACATATAAATACCTACCAGTAGTTAAAACTCTAGATATATTTTTAAAATGCAATTCACACTCCTCACACTAACTAGTACATGCCATTATTTTACAGACCAAAATGTTACATGAAAATAATAATCCACCTCGAGTCTTTTCCCTTTTTTTACTCTTCAAGTTGATCCACTTATCTCACTTTGGTCCACACTATCTACAGAGCTTCTAAATCTGCGTGTAGAAACAACTACACGCTAAGTAATTTACTTAGTGGTGTACACTAATTCCAATTTCATAGAATTTAAAACACAAACAAAATACCATTTATTTATGATTAAATAAAATCATGATAACATATTTCAAAATTTCAATATACATATAAAACTCATGTCCAAATGTTTTACTTATAGCCATAAACAACAATTGCCCAAGATAAACTAAGCATCGTTAATAGTATTAGATATGGGGGTTAGCATAAAGCCCGAATCTGAAGCTCCTAATAATGGCACAAAGCTCGAAGCCGAAGCTCCTAATAATGGCACAAGGCCGGAAGCTGAAGCTCCTAATAATGGCACAAAGCTCGAAGCCGAAGCTCCTAAAATCAGTAATCACAGTATTGGCATTAAGCCCCGGAGACAAAGCTCCAATTGTTTGTACAGTATTGCACCCCCCTTTATTGGCGCCAATCTACCCAGACCCATTTTCTACTCATTTACTAAGGGCAACAATTATACAAAAATACTTATAAATTTGGTATTATATTATCAGAATAATTTAACACAAAATCATCTATTAAGGATCTGAAATCTTTAAATTTTCAATCCTTAAATATCAATAAAACACAATAAATTTAGCATTCATGTTTCCAAAAATTTCCAGATTTCGTGACCTAACTTCCCCTGCATTTTTCTCTATTAAAAAGTCTTCAAATCGAAAAAGTTAATTCTAAAATTACCTAGTCCTATGTCTTAACTTTCCAATTCCATAAAAATCATAGAAATATAATCAATATAGATCAATTTATACTCAAAAAACTGAATAGTGTGCAAATTGAAAAACTTCCAAAAATAGATTTCATGAATCAAATTTAAACGGAAATTTCATGCAGAATAAAGCCAAAACTCACAAAAGTTTCTTTTGAACATATAAAATTCAGCTTCTTCTAATATCAATAGAGTTAATAATTGCTCAAATCAGACTACTATAAAATGAGAAAACATAAATTTTCCATCAAAATCAAAAATTTGAAATTAGTGTACACAAACCTCTTTTAAGCTCTTTAATGGTTTTCTTCCACCTCGTTCCCCTTTGATCTATTCATATTAGCTTCCTCTACAAAAATCATAATTAATTCTATCAAAATACTACTTAAATATACCTTCAAATACCTTAAATATGCTTAATCTATCATGATCTAAACTAATGAAACCTTTAATTTCACTTACCCCTAATTCAGTTTACTATTCACCAAGAACTTAGAATATGAAATTCTCTTCTCCTAGCCTTGATTCAATGAAATTGATGATGATAGAAGGCTTAGAGATCGATTTCTAACAAGAATTTGAAGTTAAAATGAAGAAATCGGGAGTTTTTGAGTTATGGAGGTTTTGAAAGAAA
>CATIWQ010084201.1:0-28209 GCA_949673415.1 Euphorbia schlechtendalii | reverse complement strand
TATGTTAGAATACCCCAACGAAGGGAATTAAAATTATTCTCGGATAACAGACCTCACCTTATGCCATGCGATCATTTTCACTAATAAAATTGATCAACATACATGTAAATTAAAATAAAATATTTTTATTTAAAATAACATCTTTCATCATTGATGTTTTAATTAGGCCAGGCCTTGCTAAAATCAAATCGAACATACGTGTAATATCTCGTGCTAACCTTTGTGGGTGTAGGTTAGATGTATACCTAGGATATTATTTTCCTTTGGGTATTGCATATATTTTTGGGAAAATGTAATTAATAGGTTTGCAAGTGGTTGCATCCCTGATTTTTGTAATATTTGTAATCTTTACTTTTCTGCATTTACTTTCTGATTTATGGATGGTTTACTGCTTTCTACATGCACATTAAATCATGCATTTCAAACTTGAAAATGACCTAAGTGCGAATATGCATAACTAAAAAAATACGGTTTTCTTTAGATGTAATATAATGTGATCACTTAAGAAATAAGCAACTTATCCTGGACTTGAATCTCTGTGTCTTAGTGGGCCGTCCCCCGAACGTTTAGCCTTACAGAACTCTAATTCTTGGAAGGAGCTAATCCAGGTGGTGACTCCACACTAGGAGATGACGGATTCAGGTTTGAACCATTCTAAAAACATTTTTGCTCTCTCTTTAAAACCTTTCAAGGGTCTCCGACTCATCGCTTCTTTTTATAAACACCTCGGTGGACCGCGCCTATGAAATCGTACGCTCTCGGCCCACTACTCCGTGTCATCCTCTCATTGTGATCTTTCTATCTACCCGGGCATGTCCTCGTATGACCAAGCGAACGCTACCACGTTATGTCAAGTACATTTATTATCTCTCCTTTTTCATTAGGAGTCAAATCATTGAAATTGTCACCATTTTTGGTGATTCATTAGAACCCAAGTTAATTTCATTTAATGATGTATCATATATGTTAAAGACATTATGAGTATGATCACATGAATGCATGGTGGTATCTGGCAGAACATCAAACAAGTAAGCAAAATCATTGTATTTCATTGAATTGGCCTCATAGGAAAAATTGTCAAAAACATCCGAAATGTTCAAAATTACATCATCATTATTTTCATCCTCCACATGCGGAGGGCCTTCATTTGTTGCAGTGGGAGCATCAGGAGTTGCTTATTCCTCCTGGGTGGTCTAAGCTAACTATTCTGTCAGGAGTTTAATAGTGTTGGATACAGCTTAATCTCTACATCGCCTTTCTTCAACAACTTGTTGATAGCCTTTGTGAAAGCTACGAATGCATCCTCAAGTGTGTCCTCCTCAGGTTCGGTCAATTCAGCTGTGGTAATTTCCATGGCACGAATCAGCTCTTCAGATAACAAGGGCTCCTCAAGTTGGTCAATAAGTTTGCCAGCGGTAAATTCGAACACATCATTGAAGATTTCAAGCCCTTTGACTTCTTCCCCATTCAGAATGGATGGTTCAGGCTCCCCTAGATACTCCTTACTCCCTTCAAGTTCGCAGATGCTTACCATGTTGTAGAATAAGGGCCACTTATGCTTATACATTTTTCTATATGGGGAAAAGCCCAAGCCTAACCCAAGTGTGACTAGAATAGGGTCAATAGCTCTAATGATCCCTTGATGATACTTCCCCAGACCTCTTCCCAAGATGAAACCCTATTTCTTCATTTGATTTTTTAAACATCTAGGGAAAAAATGATACCCCTTTGGAGTTCTACACTCCTTCTTCCTTCCTTTAGTGGTCACTACACCCTCAACCCTTGTGTTGTTATTTCCTCAAATGTCGCAGCCACCATAACTAACTCCTCATCTGCCTCGATAGTTAATAATTGACCATTATGAATGAGCTTAATCTTTTGGTGTAAGGTGGATGTGACTTCCCCCAGTGCATCAATCTAGGGCCATCCTAGCAATAGTGAATATGTCACTGGAATATCTAGTACAATGAACTTTACTTTAGAGGCCACCCCTCCTACAATGACCTCTGCTTCGAAGACTCTTATCACTCCCCTTTTAGAATCATCATATGCCCGAATTACTGTGTCAGACTTTGTTAGCATATCCTCTTGCAGTCCTAGATGAGGTAGGACTTTGAACGGGCATAGGTTTATGGACGACTTGTCATCAACTACCGAAGTAGTGGGTGTCATAGGCATTTCCATCAATTTCTTCACAAGCCCCATCCTATGCTTCTATGATATTTCAAGAAACTTCTAAATGCTAAATTTTACTTCAATTACCTTCAGATGGTTTACCAAAGGGTAAATATCTAGCTCATCCTCATCTACCTTTAGGGGAAGGGGTGGCTCGGGCTGCTCCCTAGCAACCTCATTAGGAGTCAAATTGATCAGCTTTACGGCCTCCTCCCTTTGGAAAATCCTCCCACTATGGGTAACTCTCAATACCGCATCCTCAATCACTCTTGTATCAATAGGAGTCACCCATAGGTACTGATCATATCCGTCATTGGATTGGGTTCGAGATCCTTTTAGCTGATACATGTCCAGATTGATGAGTTTCTTCCCATAGACTATATTCTCACCCTCGATTGAGGTTTCCTCATCTATCTTTCTCTTCCACCTAGATTTGAGTACATAGGCATCTAGGTCAATCGGTGCCTTCACTGGGGTTTCTCCAAGGTTGATCTTTCCCATTTCTCTATGGGGTTCCACTGAAAATACTTCTTCCAAGGGATCCTCTTCCATGCCTTCCCCTTCGTCATTCACTGTGTTTACACCTGAATTAGATCTTGATAGCACCAGGAGTACAGAATTAGTAGTTATTCCTTACCCTACTGCATGAACATTAGGAAGTTCATTCGTTCATTCCCTGTCAAGATGGTGGGAGTGATATGATAATTCATCGAAATTTGGTATTGTCATTCTTGACAAGTGGTAGTGATACCAGTTGCTCGACCCTTCTACCATCAACCGAACACCAACATTTTTAGTTGGTCTAGCAACCATTACCACGTAAATGAACATCCAACGCTTTATTTAATTGGTGAGAGACTAACCATCCCTTTGTTTGCAAGCGAGTAGATCTCGTATGCTTAGCTTTTGTGGCTCCAGAAATACAAATTCATACTAGAATCTACAGTAATGTAATTCAATGTCCCCTTCATTTACTCCGATTACATGTCGTACCACTGACTCACCACTCTTGCTAGTGAGCATTGAAATAGTGTTGCTATCATATTTACCAACAGGCTTTATGCCTAGCATAAGGTATAAAATTTGAAAAGATGGGAAGATGGTGAGTGAGTCCCATCTAATAAGGACATTCCAGCTAAACTAAAACTGACACTCGGGATATCCTCCCTATCCCTGACTTGTCAATTGCTCGACTACGACTCGAGAATCTCTATTACATCATCTGAGTCCATACATGACTCGATTACCATAACATACTAGTCTTCCTTACTAGCTAGTGCTTCTCCTAACAGATTTATCCCTACGCTAAGCGACGTAATTTCTTATCGGTAAAAACAGACAATCCAGCAAGGTTAACCTCAGATGCCTTGATCTCGCCTCCAAACCCTCAGCGACTCGATTCTTCCTCTAGCATCTTCAAAACATAACTAGGATTCCATCCTGATATAATCATCATCACAAATTCTTCGAGCCCTTTAGACATGCACTTCAGGACCTTCTCCTCCTCTAGCCTAGAGCTAATCATTCCCACCTTTGACTCAAAATTCAGAAAAGGGTTTGTTTTAGTACTCGACTTAAGCGATAGTTCATGAATGATCTTATCATCCACTAGCTTTTGGATAGCCTTTAGCATCTCTTTACAGTTATTCGTCTGATCCCCCACAATCATAAGGCAGTGGTAGAAGTTGTTCTTATCCTCGGGCTTGGGAGGGCCATGATTTTTTTGGCTCTCCATTTGCTTAAGCTCCATAGAAATCCTAGGTTGGTTGTATAAGTGGAGATGCCATGATACTCCTCCTTAGATAATCAAATAGCAGCCACCTTCTCCTCATATACTAGTTGTACTGCCGGTTGCTTTGCCTTCACTTGTACGGGGATTGGATTATCTTTTCTTGAATCAATGCTTACTGGTTGGCTGCTTCACTACCTCCTCCATAGTGTCGTAATGCTCTATCTTTCCAGCTCGAACAAACACTTCTTGGTAACTGTAGAAGGTTTCTGATCCTAGTCTTTTACAATAAGATGGTAGTGCACCATCCAGAAGTTTAATGATCATTTCCAACACTCAAAATAAGGCTTGAAGCTCTCCCCTTGCTTCTGTCACACTGCTTCCAAATTCTGCATCATAGTGACCATCAAGGTGTTGAAGCCATAGTGATCTACCATCGCCTAGGATAGGCGCCCCAAGTCATAAGTAATATCCATGGTTAGATGACTGTACCACTCATTTACAGGACTCCCAAGCGTAACAATAAATAGTTTGGCCATCATATGATCTTTTATCCTTAAAGCCCTCATCACATTCTAATAGTGTGCGAGATGAGCACGAGGGTCCGTTTTGCTCATTTATTTCTCAAATTGGGGCATAGCAAAGTTTGGCGGCAACGTGTCATCGTCTCTGGTCACTGACTGTGTTGGGATACCCATTTACCCCTAAGCAATATGTCCACCATGGGTGGCCAAGAACTGCCGCCATAATTCTACCATCCCCGGTTGCTGGAGGATGTTGTTTGGTGTTCCCGAGTAAGCACCTCACTGAGTCCTCAAATTGTAGTATCCTTAACCCTGGAACATATAAGAAGGTGTTCGCAAGGTTTCGACTCTAATAACTCCTAGGATTTTTTATTTAATAATAAAGTAAAAAACCTTGTCTCCCACTTTCTTACTGATAAGATATAAGATCAAAATACGAACAAGTGTTGTCAGTACCGCTTATCTAAATAGAAAAATGGTGACCACTGGAAGTATACAATTACGATGTAGTTTTAAAAGATATCGATCCCATAGGGAAGGACTAGCTCTAAAGATCAACACGAAAAATGAAATAAAGAAAATAAAATATTTTTGGATTTTAGTTGGGAGGATTAGAATGAAGAATGGATATATATATATGTATGGAAGACTAGAGATTCTAAATTTATAGAATTTTCCTATGAAATAAGTATAGCAAAGAAAACATGCAAGTTCAACAAAGTTATTACATTCACTAGACTAATTTAACATAATCGGTTCTTAACACTCAGATGTTCAATGATTCACCGCAGAGCAACACATGAAATGACTTTTCTAAATCTAGTGCAAATGAATTAAGATGATTATATAAACCTGGATAACAATATTACTATGCTTAGTATGGGTCGCTCTCACATAGCCACATTTAGGAAGTTACCATTCCCAAAATGTTGGCTCACTAAACAGCGTTAAAATCATAGATCCAGTGATTATACACAATCTCATTAACCCCGAAACTACTCTTAAAGTTAACTCAAACGCATATAACTTTATTAATATAAAAGACTCAACACGAAATTCGCATTATGACATATAGACATATCATAAACTTTGAAATAGAAAGTACAAGTAGAAAGTAAAGCAAAGTTATGAGGTATGAAAGTGAAAGCTAAAGTTGGTCAAACCGTATCCACTCTTTAATGGGAGTCGTCAATTCCCGTAATTCCTACGTCTGCTTTGAAATCTGTCTCAGCCCATACAGAACCTCCGCTAGGATGCTATTCTTTATGAATATCGAATAAACAAATGTTGAAAAATGAAAGCTTTTATTGATAAGTGATTTACAAGTACACTTATACAATAATCGCTCGAGTATGTAGAGAAATCTAGTGATCGAAACAAGGATTCGAATCACTTAAACATTTTCTTGCTAACACTTATGAACGTAGCGAAAACTAAATAATTTCACTCTCTATCTACGCACACACTATATCTCTCACTTTTTCTAATTCCAATGCCACACCATGCATGAAATTTGTAAGGTTTGGAGCCCTATTTATAGAGTTCGAAGGGTTATGCCTATCTAAACGAAGAGTTGTGTCCATTGGCAAAGGATTGCATCACTTCATTATGATTGGTTGAGAAGCTTTAATCTTATCCACAATGGATAGGCATCTATTCATGATTGGTTGACTTTTAATAAGTGTCTTTTCATTGGTAGTTAATGGCAGTGATCATTCTTATCTGGCGGTTGGTAGTTAAGAAGATTTTACCAAAAAATCGTTCAAGTCGCGACCGCGATATACAAGTCACGATCGTGAATCTTTATTTGACAATTTTCTATTTCTGAAGTGTATCAAGTCGCAACTATGAATTATTGTCATCACCGTGAATTGTGTTTTTCTTTAGAATTCTTCTTGTAACTTCACCGATCTTCGACAGCTTCGATCCTAAGACAAATCTTTAAGTTCCACGCATCTTTTCGCACCTTTTTCACTCTTTTTACATAGAATTCCACTTTAGATCATTTTACTCCCAAGATTTACCTAGTATCTACATTTACACCAAAAACAACTACATACCATGTGAAATCTTTTATATGAAGTATAAAAATGACTTAAATTATAGTGTTTAGTGTGTAAAATCATATTGATAATAAGTGTAATTATACACTTATCAGATGGCGCACACCAACTTAGAATAGGAGGCTATGTCGGGATGTAGCTGGAGGAGGGTTTAATCTCTGTCATCCCCACTATCCTTTGTGCAAAAGGGGTCTGACTCAGCTTCGCCGGGAAGAATTAGCGACCAACTTGCAGTTGATAAGAGTTTCCAAATTCATAGAGGTTCTGACCAACCTGCGGCTGGTCTTGCCCCACACTAAACTGGTAGTAAGCAGGAGGGATTATGTTGGAGGTTGGGAACATCATAGCAGAAGAGGATGTTCCCCCAGGTAGAACTCTACCACCAACATTTGGATTGGGCACTACATCATTAGCCCTCTATTCGGGCTATCTAGTTTTGGTGTGATTGTTAATAAGTGACACAAACTGGTCACTGTTAGCAAAGGCATTCATTGCTGTAGTAACCTCGATGCTCACCGATGATTAATTTGCCTACGAATTCTGTCCCGCCCCAAGATTCTATTCCTCTACCACATTCTCTTCTTGTAGTTTGGCCATATTACCAAAATTACGTGAAGTGCGTTGTTCTGAATCTAAACCCTAGTCTTCACTAGAGTCTATAAACGGAACCCCTTCCAGAGTGGCCTGTGATTGGAGAGATACGGATTAGACGATGAGAAGCCCTGTTCCAAGCCCTTTTGCAGATAAGCGTTTTCCTGGCTGAAGCCTACAGGAAGATTGTAAAGGCATACATATTAAGTCATGATGCGTGATTGATACGTGAAGTGTTAATGTTATGGTTACGTACATAAAGGGTTAATGTGCCATGATACGAAGTAAAAATCAATCAAAACAAAACAGAAGCATTAGTCCATAATGAGCGAATGCAAGTCTAGTGGATTCGAAATATGTATTCTGCCCATGGGGTAGTGTGAAAGGAATGATGTGATGAAGTGACCTAATTACCCATGTGGCAATAGGTAAAAAATTTGAGACCTGGTGCTGTGACTAGATCTCATGAAGATGTCCAATTATTTTCAAGTAAGTGGTGTAACATACCCTAATGAAAAGTAGTTCGAAGATGTATGTAAATAATTACCGTATGTAGTATTTAAACGAATGTTTTGGTTCTTTTTACCCAATTAGGGTAGAATCTCGGATGCTGATGTGAACATCGTTATAAGAAAGGTATGCAATGATGCATGCATTATTACCCTTCGTGGGTGGATAGTTCGGATGAGTGGACACCTTGAATAAGAGTAAGGTAGGTTTTTGAAGTAAGTTCACCCCGTGTGGGCTTAGGTTAGGACATCAACTAGATATCCTTTAATGTGGAAGGACATGGTTTGTGTTATTCCTCGTTTAGGCTTTTGGTGTGTATAATTTCACCGGAAGGGCTGTGAATCAGATGCCAAGTGGGCATCGCACAAAGATTAGGGTAGGTTTGTCTTAAGAATCAGACATCATGTAGATGTCATGCTAAAAAAATGGGTAAGTGATGTTACATGATTCTAATTGGTTTCATGTTGTCCTAGGGTGACACGATCTCGAGTGTCAACTAAATCTTAAGTATGAGTGACACCAAATTGGCATCATGTTGATGATAACACGGTATGTCCATTTAATATCATGAGTGTGTGCGTTCAAGTGTCTGCATTAAGATTCATGGTTAGCATGGCACATTTGTACAATGCATGATGAATAAGAAAGCGGTAAAGACATAACACATAACACATAATATCCAACTTCCAACGATACAACTCCCTCATGTAGGGTTTTTGGCTAGTCTCTATCCTAAGTTTGGTTCATCTTAGCGCACCTGCAAGAAAATATAATGCATCCTCATTTGTTGGGTAACACCCTAGGGAAAATACCTAAGGCTTATTTACATGAGGTTTATAAATGGGTTGTTGATGTAGAAAGTTCTTGTTGCACTAAAATACACTCCAAGCCTCTCCCTAAATTGGTTCTAACGAGGGAGGTACATGCGATATGGCAACAAGTGCTCCACCCACTCAATTACTAACTTTTCTCAGGGAGGTAGATTAGTACAAGAGAAAGCTTTGCGGTAATAGGGGTACCTTAGACTTACAGGCGAATCCCCTCTATTGCAATGTGAATTTATGAATATGTCATAATTAAGAGAATACTGAATAATGTGATCAATAATTTTCGGCACTTATCCAAAATCTAAAACCTAAAAAAACAGCTTTTTAGAAAAAATCCCTAGTAGAGTCACCATTTTGAGCGGACGACACAGAGCGATGGGTCGAGAGCGCGCGGAATGAGAGGCACGGTCCACCGGGGTGTTTAAGATGAAAATATAAATGTACAGGGTCGAGAACTTGGAAAATAGGATTGAGAAAGCGAAGACATTTTGGATTGGTCAAACTTGAATCCTCCATCTCTTAGTACAGAGTCGCCACCTAAATTAGCTCTTCTAGTAATTAAAGTCTTGTGAGGTTTAACATCCGGGGACGGCCCACCAAGACATAGAGATTCGGGTTTGGGATATGTTTCTTAATTCTTATTGGATCACATTATATTATATATATAGAAAACCGTATTCTTTACTTGTACATATTCAAACTTATGTCATTTTCGAGTTATAATTCATGATTCACATATGTTTAAAAAGCGATAAATTCATACATAAAGAGGTAAATAAATGCGGAAAGTAGATAAAAAATTACAACCGCCCGCCTAATCTATTAATTACATTTCCCAAAAATAATTAAAATGCGATACCCAAAGGAAAATAAAACCCTAGGCATACATCTAATCCTAATCTACCTGCATCCACAAAGGTTAGCACATGAAATATCACAACCTTTACACGTATGATCGATTTAATTTTGTCGAGGCTTGTGTGGCCTAATTAAAATAAATGATGATTAAAAGTTCTTGTTTAGAAATAAAAAGGTTCATTTTAACTAACACGTTGGTTGCTCATTTTAATTAGTGAAAATTCTCACATGGCAAAGATGTGAGGGTTGTTATCCAGGAATAGATTTTTTTATTCCCTTCGTGGGGGTATTCTAATTGATATCTCCATTAAATAAAAGAAATAGAAGAAGATAAATTATTGACATAATAAAAATAAAATAAAATAACCCCTAGGTCCACATGTAAAATAAAATAGAGAAAAATACATTGAGCACGAAATAGCAGCTCTAGGAACTCAGAGGCTTACCCTTATGGAGCGAATCCAGTTCGAAGTACCCGCTTGACCTTTAGAAGTAATCCTCGTCGTCTTTTGAGTTTTTAGTGCTTGAAGAAATGGTCAAATTAAAAAGTGTTTTCAATCCGAAAATTTGTAGAAAATTAGAGTGTTTTTAGGTTGTCCTTTTCTGCTGAAAATTTCTGATCCCGATTACCGAAAATTCCCCAAATATTTATAGGGGAAAATCTTGAAAATCCAAAAAAATAAATAAATTCCAGCGGTGAGCCTCGCCAGAATTTGGCGAGGCCAGTCCCCAATTCTTGTATTTTTGCGTTTTTTGTATTTTTTTTGTATGTTTTGTATTTTTAATTAATTTTAAAAAATATTTTCTTTTTAAATTAATTTTATTAAACTCTAATTTTTTCAATTTAAAACAAAGTTAGAGATGAGGAGCACTCCCATTTGAAGATCTCCAGATAATCGAAAAATGTGTAATTCTTAGATTAAAATCAGAAAAGCCAACATCATCGAATGTGCGAGTTGGTACAAAATCCCGTATTCACAACAAGTTTAATTCTAGGATAACTACGGCTGTGACATGAGCTAACAGTTAATCCAAGCTTAATAAACCAGATGGTACTTAACCTGATGGAATGAGCATATTTTACTAGTTACTATTGCATAACCGGATCAAGTCATAAGAACGTGACATTCCAAGTACCGAAGGATCATACTCCTTTACTAGAAAGCTCATTTGATTGTCTAGAGTTATCAGGTTCTATATCAGTCTAGAACACAGAGCCTAAAGGTTTCTAGATGTGAAGCCAAATTTAGGTTAACCTCTAGTGGCTCTTTACTTCAGGATCCTATGAGGTCACGCACATTGAACCTTCACCAGATTGAATAAAGAATTTATAAATAGGATCTATACCGAGAATAAAAGGGAGAGTTAAACTCGTGTTGGATGGGAAAATTTTTGTCAAAAAAGTATAACGAGAAAGAAGGGAAAGGATTTTAATCGAACAAGAACACTACAAGTGGGCCTTCTTAGAAAAATCTTGTAAGGCCCCGTGAGGCAAGCCTACACAAGTACTTATGGACTTGCAAGCGCTACTTGGTAGTATTTACGAGAAAGCCCGCAAGCTGGCCTTGCAAGCATTGGCAGTGCTTGTGGAGGCCCATGAGGCTTGCCTCATGCAGGCTTGCTAGGTTTCTCACAAAGCTCATGCAGGCAAAGCAAGCCCATGCAAGGGGCTTTCCATATGTAGCAAGTTGCTCTGCGAGATTCTCGAGGAGCAGCACACACAGGCTCGCAAAACCTAAGTGGGATTCGGTTTACAAGGAGAGAAATATGCTCCCCTTGGACTATAAATAGCCCCCTTTCCCTCCATTTCTCTCTTCTGCTCAGCCTTCTTCTGATTTTGACTCATTTCCTTCATGAGTTTTATGCGAGATCCTCCTCTAGTTTCTCCCCTTTCTCAAGAATTCTTTTGAAGGCTTATTCATATTTTGGAAGGAGCCTTCTTAGTTATATTTTTGGGTTGATCTATGAGTGGTCTAACAGCTGCTTGTTAACTAACATGTTCTCCCTCTATGTGAGGTTTTGGTTGGTGGGGTCCGTGCGGACTAGTCATAGAGGTCGTTCTGGTTTGGAGGCTTATGCTAACGGAGTGCTGTCGAATTCCTTTAAGGGATTACAACATAAAAGGAGAAGGCACGCATTAGTTGGTAATGCTCTGAATTTAGATGCTTTGTTTTTTTGCAAAGTTTTATTAACCTATAAGCATCTATGGAACATTTCAATTGAGATTATGTTAATCATGCCATGCTTAGGGTATCCTTTAGAGTTTATCTTAAGTTTTGGAATTCCACCATGAATGTTCGCATGTTTAATAACTGCCTTAATTAATTAATATGTTCTTCATAAACAAGTTTAATTCCAAGATAGCTATGGATATTACATGAGCTAACAAATTACCCGATATCAATAAATAAGATGGTACTTAACATGATGGAAGTACTGTATTGCACTGGTTACCATTGCAAACTAGATCAAGTCATAGGCACATGACGTTTAGAGTATTGGGGGATTATACCCCTTTGCTTGAAACCCCATTTAATCATCTAAAGTCATCAGATTCCATATCGATCAAAACATTAAGTCTAAAGGTTCCCAAATGGTAAACCAATTTTAGGTCAACCTCTAGAGGCTCTATACTTCGGAATCCTAGGAGTTCACACACATTAATCCTTCACCAGACTAAATAAAGACATGAGATTTATGCCAGGAATCAAAGGAAAGTCAAGTTCATTTGGATTGACCATTAAATGGTCGGACCAAATAACAAGTTGAAAGAGGAATAGGTAAAATATACATTGTGCAGAGCGAGGGATTTTCTCGATGAGTTGGATTCATGAACACGTGTTGTTCATGGAAGGAGGCTTGCGTGGTAGCCTCGCCAGCACTAAAAGAGTGCTCGTGAGCTGCTAGCATGCGCTAGCACAAGCTAGTGAACCGTAGGCCCACAAGCTCTAGGTAGTGCTTGTATGAGCCTCTAGTGTAGGCCCATTAGCACAACCTGCAAGTGGACTTGCAAGAGAATCCGCAAAGCCTTGCTTGCGAGATAAGTGAAGCCCAAACAATCCTGACTTGCGAGCTACATACATCCTGCAAACATGAGCTGTGCATGTGGGTTGACCCACGGAGCTTCGCATGGTTAATTCGCATTTGGGATGGGGATTTCCCCATCCCACATTGCTAAGTGGAGAGCATTTTTACACCCCAGCCTTCCTTCTTAGCTTGACTTCTTTTTCTCTTACAAATTGTTTTGAGATCTTCCCCGAGTATCTCTTGTATTTACGAGAAATATTTTAAAGGCTTATTCCTATTTTGGAAAAGATGCTTTGCAGTTATTTTTGGGTTGGTCTACGAGTGGTCTAGCTTATTAAGCAATGAGTTTTCCCTCCTCATGAGGTTTTGGTTGATGGGGTTCATATGGACTTGTCATAGAGACTATCATAGTTTGGACGCTTGTGTTAACTAAGTGTCGTTCGATTGCTCTAAGGGATCACTCTACCACATTAAGAGAAGGCACGCATCAAATGGTAATGCTTTATACATAGATGTTAGGTTTATTAATCTAATGCATCTATAGAACGTTTACATGAAGACTTTATCAATCATGCCATGCTTAGGAGTTCCTTTTGTTAATTTTAAGTTTTGAAATTCTGCCATATAAGTTCGCATATTCGTTACCTGCCTTAATTAACCATCATATTGAAGTTAAATAATTTAGTCGGTCTAGTCTAATATTCCTTCCTTTAAAGCTGTATCGTTGTTGGGTTCGATTGAAATCTCTATAAGATGTCGAGACTCTCTTTGTTCATGAACTCTCCTAGTGCGAGATCGGTTGGGTTTTTCAAAATCTGGGTTAAAGAGGAGTCTGTTGCCACTAGTTGTGGCTTTGGTAATTCAGTAAGAAAAAAATAAAGTTAAAAGGAACATTCCCTAACAATGGCACCAAAATTTGATAGCTGTTGAGACCACCTAATCCTTACACAATAAGTAACTTGTAGTTAGTGTTTAACAAGGGTCGAATCCACAAGGAATGGTATTTGCTGAGTATTTCCTAATTAGAATGACTAGAGTAACCGAATTGTTATCTTTGAAAGTATTAATGGTTGAAAACTCAAAATAACAAGTATGAAAAATAATTAAAAGACTTAATCAACTAATTTAAGGGAAACCATGTATCATAATGATCACTAGACAAGGGATAAATTGCATCGAGACTTAGGTTTAGTTATATTAGCACTTCACACCGTACAACTTTAGCAACTCTTCCTTACTTTGTATGGGGTCTGTGCTTTGGCCTCAATCACCTTCTAACTCATTGTAACCCTCGACGTCACGTTAAAGAGCTCACCGGAAAATAGCAATAAACATTAGAAAATCCTAAATCCTAACCGACAGGTAGTAAATCTCCAAAGAGGTGTTAGATCGTTGTATCTCTAGTCTCGGTGAAGACAGAAAGACTGATGTCACTCACTCCTTCTCAGGCACAATTACGGATGCCAAAGTTAGAGATAACAATAAATCACAAAGACTTACCTCGTGGCTGATCAAACCACAGAGATGTTGAGGATTCAATAGAAATGGATACCGAGATCAACAAATAAGTCACCTTGCAGATTGTTGTATTCAAAGTTTAGCCTTCACATTAATCAAATATGGTCTTAACCCTTACTTGGTCAAGTCACTATGAATTTAGCTACACATGACTGGATTTAAATGTAATAAAAGTAAAGAGACTTGAGTGTAAAAATTGTGAATAAAGTAAAAGAACTTATTGAAAACAAATTGCAAACTTGAACTAAAAATCATTAGAAAAGTAAAAAAACTAAATTAAACTGAAGGCAAATAAAGTTTTTTTTCTGAAAAACTCTCGAAGGATCAATGTGACCCTTCAAAATCTAAAAGATTGAGATGGGAGAAAATTTCGAGGCAAGGTCCCCAACTAGGTTGATTTCCCCACTTGCCTACAAAAATCCCCGCCTCTCTTTTATTAATAAATTAAGTCTAAGAGAATTTGAAAAGTAAGAAAAAAATAATACTAACTCTAAACTAAATTGCATTGAACTCGACTAGAGTAGACTAAGGTGGACTACTTTTCTTGTGGGATTCAGCCTCTATTTATAGAAAATTGGTCGAATCTAGTTGCTTCCTTTTAGTCTTTGTCTTTGATAATATTTGTCCTTGTTTGGCTTTATCCTTTCATCTTTATTTGGAGATAAAAAATGATAAGTCTTATCCTTCCTTGAAGAAAGAATTTGTGAAGGAGAATAACTCTTTCTTTGATCAAAACTCCTTAAGGATAGACTTTGCCTAAATTGATGATTCTTCATTGACTTTTAGGCTCTTATCTTGCAATTGGATATTATTTTTATGTTCGGGAAGATTCTGGAATTTGTAGAAATTATCGGGACTAGCTACTACTCTAAGTGGACACATCGGGATCTTAGTGAAGTGCTGGTTTTGGCCGTTTTAATTAGCTTTCATCCAAATCACCTAAAAACCCTGAAATGACAGAAAATAGTAGTAAAAAATATCATAAAGACTAAATCATGCTCATAGAGATGTGGAATTAAGCATAAAACATGTTTAATTAAACCTATCATGGATTTCCAAGGACCGTGGCGTTTTCATGATTTACAACCTATCATGGATTTTCAAGGACCTTGAAGCCTTGTATTTATTTAGTTATCGCTTTCCTTTATTTATTTATCGCTTTATTTACCGCTTTTCCACATGTGTGTGATGTTAAATGATAACATAATCGAAAATGAAAAGAGATAATTAAAATGTTTTAAAGTTGGTGACGTGTATGTAATATTATCTCAAATAACGATGAAAGGTAACTCATCCGGAATCGAATCTTTGTACTATGGTGCGGTTTAGGCTTAACGGATCTAGGTAGTACCGAATTTCCCGGAAAAGTTGATCCGGGTGGCAATTACGTAACGTAGTCTAGAGATTTTGACCTCAAGTCTTCCAAAACATTTGTTCCCTCTTTCTTGCTAAAACCCCCACACCCTATCTCGCAAGGTTGGTGTCTCGTGACATCTGCTCAGGTCCAAAACATAGTCCGCTTACAACAGCCTAATTTTGTCAAACATTCTAATACATGTGTATATATATACGATTATTATTCACTTTTAATCATTATTTCAAAAATTTTAATTCAAACTCATTTTTGTAGCATTATTTTTTATTTTGTACTAAGTAAAAGTATTTACTTTATAATTATTTTTAATTTTACTATTCTCTACTTTAATTTATTGCATTTGTATTCCAAAAATTATACAAATACCATTTGAATAAAATAAAACTAAATCCAAATTTTATTAAACTTTCATTATTATTTTTATATTAACTGTCTAATTCTTCTTTTATGAATCATAATATCTTTGAATAGTTAATTTTTATTACATATGTAGTGTTATCCTATATTGGTATTAAGAAAATAAAGAGTGATATATAAGCGAAGTAAATTGGATCTTAATATAAGCCAATTTATTCTGTGTTAAATTGGCTAAACATCACTTGCATGCTCACTCAAACGATCCACCAACACTTTTCAAGTTGACGGATTCTATATATGGTATCAAATCGAGAAGAAAGCCTTACAGTTAGAAGATCTTGAGATCAAGTTTGAAGTCTTGGTGGAAATGGGCTAGTGGAAAGACTACACCTATTGTTGACCTTGAGAATCCGAGAAGATAGACTAATGAATGTTTGGCAAGAGACTACTAGTCCATGCCCAGTTTCACTTGAGTGGTATATAAGTGGAATAGATGGGGTCTTAACATAAGCAAACTAGTTTTGTGTTAGATGAGCTCAACTCTACTTGTATACTCACTCAAGCTGTCAACCAACACTCTCCAGGCCCACAGATTCTCTATAATCTTATCCTCAAATTAAAATTAATTTTAGTACTACTTTATAGTAATTTTTAATGTTATTTTAATTTTTACAAAATAGTCATTATTTTCTTTTTAATTGTTTTATATCAAAATTTATTTCACTTGATAAAAATGAAACCGCTTTATTTTTGTAATTGAATGAAATCTCGACCCCCTAACCATATTACTTTGGCTCCGCCACTATTTAAGTGTTTTTTTTTTATCCGTAATATCTCAAAGTTCTTGTTTTTTTTGTGGCTTAGGCTACATTGTTTCTTATTTTGAGAATCAAAATGAGACTTCTTTAGTGTAAACACTTTGATGTGTATTAGTTTTACCAATTGAGCTATATTTTTTGGGTTACAAAATTGAACTATAATTATTATATATTGGTATCTTGAAAAATTGCGTCTAGACTCCGGTTAGATGGAAAAAAATCAGACGAGATATTGCCTAGGTGAAAAAAATCGGATTAGGCTGTGTCTAGATGACTATAAATTGACCAAGGACCTAATAGCGCACATGAATGAAAATTCAAACGACAGTTGTAAAAATGGGGTCTAGGCAAAGATTTTTTGAAATAGTGAGTAAAATACACCACTAGACAAGTGAATGAATTTTCATTTTAAATTGGCAAATACAATTCTTTATCTAAACAAAATAAAGAGAATGAAATAAAACACTTTGTATCCGTTTCTTTTGAGACATATGTTCGATTGATAAAATAATCAATATGAAATACAAATATTTTCATTTTAACTTGTGAAATACAATTCTTTATCTCAACAAAATAAAGAGTCACTCATTGAACAATCAAACCACGAGAGGTAAAATATAAATTACTCCATGAGTAGAAGGACAAGTAAAAAAATTAGAGGAAGCGTCTTATATCACTTAAAAATAAATATGTCATTAAATGTAAAATTAAATATGATTAGTTTATCAACATTTCAAATTTTTCATTCATTTCAATACTATTATTATGAATTACACATTCCACGAACTAACGACAGCGTAATTTCATTCAACGTTTTTCAATGATGTGTATTTTGTATTTTGTATTTTGTATATTGTAACGGCATAATTTCAATTATATTTTTAAGTAAAATATATTTTTTTACAACTTCTTAGCTAACATTGAATATTTGGTATGATATTCATTTATATTTTGATTTCTTTTTAATCGTTGATTTAATGCTCAATATAATAATTGTAATAGATATGTATTTTTTAAATTATTATTCATGATATATAATGAGATAAAATAGATCTCGTTATAATTTTTTATGATCATTTTGGACCCATTTTCGACCGAAACCATTGATTTGGGAATTGGATCAGATCCAAATTTGGATCATTCTCAACCTTACTCAAAAAGCTCTCCTAATTACGGGCCTTTATTTGCTCCTAAATTATATAAGAAGATATTACACCAATATGATAAATCCCTATTTTATCATTAGGTGCATATCAAGCCCGCCATCACCTTTGAGTGCATCCATCCGGTGGAGACAAGTGGATGAAGACGTCTGAAAAGGTACGTCTTGCGCATTTAGCATGCCATGTTAGTATTCCTATTTAGATTAGTAGGATTCAAAGGAGGTTAATTAGGAATCTGTTGCTTATAGCAGAAGTATGGTCCAACTAAGGAATTCGTCCTCAATAAGGACACTCTTCTATCCTGATTAGGAGTAGTCAAACCCCTATATAAAGGGACGTTCTCTACATCAAAGGTACATAATTCAACTTTCAATGCATACTTTACCCTCTCTCTCAATTCCAGTACTAACTTAATCATCAGAGAGGCTGCATCAATCACATGGCTAGCTCCCCTTAGTAACCCTCTATTTTGCAGATTCTGGTCACACGCCAAAGAGGTCTTGAAGATTATTTTTTTCATGATGCGTAACAACACTTTCTGTTACCAATCTTTCAATGGTGCAGTGAGCATGGAGCAAACACTTTTTGTTCTGCGCAAAAGCTTTTATTTAAGCGAACAAACACAAAAACTAATGATGGATGGAGAGATATCCGAAAATGGCATAGATGGAGGAACACGACGATGATTGCCACATCATCAACTATGAGGTCAAGCACCACCTCTTACTCCAATTTCAACACCCCCCCTTCCATCGCCAACAACATTGGCATTATAATAAACGTGGACCAAATATATTAAATTATGCTAGAGGATTAAGGCAATCTCAAGTGCAATTTATTCAGATTTTCCAACAGCAATACTAACACCACCATGGCCGGGCACATGATCAGCGGGCCATATTACCATGGCATAGGAAGCTACCATATTCCTGGATATTCTCCTGTGATGGAGCATCATCTTATGGTAAGCACCCTCACATCCTTTGTTTCTTCTAGCACATTGCAGGGAACAGATGGAAGTAGTTTAATGTCTGTGATAACCGACTCAACAACAGTCGAGTCCAGCGCACTAGTATAGGCATATTTAATGAGCATAACAAAGTGCCAAACCTTAGAGATCGTACGACATAGAGGCTATGGGCATATCCTGTTTGCTCACTCAGGAGGAACCTACCACCTAGTGTATCATCACTCATGGTAACATGGGAGTAGACCGCCCCCACCTCCTCTCCACAGCGCACCACCACCTCTAGATAAAGAAAAGAGCTACCTAAACAACCCAAAGTTTATAAAGATGTTCAAAGAAGGGCTTAATCATTTCGTTGTTATAATGCATGAACCCAACCTAATAGCTTCTTATTCTCCATTCAATGCTCAGATCCAGAATGAATGACTAAATTCCTACGTCAAGATCTTGCACTTTGATTATTATAGCACTAACACAGATCATCGAACATATATTAAGACCTACAAGAATAAAATGGACATAGCAGACATCTTAGAGTCCCATGCGTGTTATTACTTTCTAAATACATTGACCGAGCCAGCTGCTTATTGGTTTGACAAGTTGCCAGGTAGAATATAAACAACTAAGAAGAGCTTCAACATAAGTTTTACACCCAGTTCATTGGCTCCATTCTGGTAAGAATCACCTCTCGCACACTCCATGATGTTTTACAAGCATCCAATGAGTCATTGAGAGCATATATTATATGCTTCAACAAGGCTTGCCTTCAAGTGCGAAGTATCAATTTCAACACTGCAAAGGAATTAATGATAAGAGGTATGTAGAACGAACGATTGGGTGCATAAATTGTGCAGAGAAATCTAGTTGACTTATAGTAGAAGATGAATATTGCTAAAGGGCATATCGAGATAGATGAATTGCACCGACTAAGGGATAACTAGGTATCCCATAACTAACCTAGGTTTGAAGACCAATGAACTAGAAGAGGCAGGGGTAGCAGCTCGAGGAGCAGCAATTTGAAACACTACATGAACCAAATACTAGGTGGCATGCCAACACTAAATGCTCCTCTTAGTGATATCTAGGTGGTCATACAAAAATGTAACAATAAAAGGAGCTTGCACTACACAAAGGTAATTCCCAACTCACAACTAGGTCTAGATATGAGCAAATACTACGAGTTTCATAGAGATAGAGGTCATCACATAGATGACTGCCACATGTTGGTAGATGAAGTGAATTAGTCGATAAAAGAAGGGAAATTTAAACAATTTGTGAAAGGTATCACCAAGAGTTCATTGAAAGATTGCATGAAAGATAAGAAGATGGAAAAGCATAAAAATGAACAAAAGGAGTGATCCTAATGATTGGCAGAAATCCTAACTCCTACACTTCCTCAAAATGACCCAAGTACATAGAATGAGAAATTCCTAACAAAGATATAGGAGATCCTTTTCCAACTATAGCATGGTTAAGATACCAAGACTGGATCCACTGGTGCTTGAGGCAACCATAGAAGGGTACACGGTTAAGAGAATCATCATAGATATAAGTAGCTCAATTAACTTGATCACCAAGCAGGTACCAGCATAATTATATATACCCAAAATAGAACATTTCTAAGTTCATCCCCACTCATAGGGCTAAGTGGTACATGGTGCCAACGCTCGATCAAGTTAGTTTCAAAGTGGAAGTAGGTGACATAAAGCATAAATGGCGAGCATAAGTGGAATTTATCATCGCTGAAATCCCAAAAGCCTACAACATCATACTTAGAAGGCCATTCCCAATACAAACCAACTCTCTAATATTAATGAGAAGGTTAGTTATGTGGATTACTACCACGAAAGGTCCTGCTATCATCATAGAAAATCTCCACATGGCGCATGAGACGTACTTAACCTCACCAAATACAAATGATGTTGTAGAGGAGATGACTGAAGTAGAGAAAGCCAAACTAGTGGGTAACCTTGAAATGTTCATGATAACACTAGAGAGTTAAGTGAAAATTGTAAAAGATTTTAATTTAAACGTCAAAGATTCAATCTACAAAATACTAGAACAAGAACATCAAACTTTCTTATGGAACAATGGTAACATACCGGGTGTACAAATTGAAATTAGTACTTAGAAGCTTGAATTGAATCCCAAACATGACCCGATCATGTAGATTTAGAGAAACCACACTCTAGAAAGAAACTAAGCCATTGAGGCTAACATCCGTAAGTTATTTCATGTTTAACATATTAGAGCAATCATTACCCAAATTGGCTCTCCAATGTGATCCTCGTGAAGAAGCCTGATGGATCGTGGAGAATCTATGTGGACTTCACATATTTGAATCAGGCTACTCCAAAAGACATCTACCCATTACTCAACATAGATCAGTTGGTAGATTTAACGGTTGGATTCTCCATCTACTCACTTTTAAATGGGAATTCAAGGTAACATTAAATAGCAATGAACCTAAATAACTAAGAGAAGATTTCCTTCATCACACATGAGGGAATGTATTGCTACATGTTTATGTTGTTTAGGTTTTAAAACGTAGCAAATACATATCAAACACTAGTGAACTTGTTTATAGATCATATATGCGAGATAGCTTAAGTTCATGCAGATGATTTTTGAAATAGGTCACGTAAGGAACCATATCTCCCTAGCAGTCAAAGCTATATTCTCACAAGGGGCAAATTCAACCTTTTTAAAGGCACTTTCATAAAATTTTTGAAATAGGTCGAATTTCTTCAACTCAATTTAATTTCTCTTTGTTTTAACTCTTGATTGAAAGGGAAAAATATTTTATTTCCAAATGTCAACAAATATGCTAAAACGCGCTTATTGACACTACTAACTCCAAAAACAACTCTATTGCATTATCAGGTTTCCAAACCAAATTAGTTTATTTCCATGAGGTCTCGAAAATTGGGAAGCTCCATGTTGGGATTCCAAAGAAAGAGGGAAATTCAATGTTCTGAGGTCAACTTCAACACTCATAATTTCTAGGAGATCTCGAAAATCAGGAAAGCTCTGTGTAAGAGTTCCAAAGAGCGTGAAAAAATACCATGTTTTGAGGTCAACTTTAGCACTCATTCTTTCCAAGAGATCTTGAAAATCGAAAAAGCTCCATGTTGGGGTCCAAAGAGCGTGGGAAGATTCCATGTTTTGAGGTCAACTTCAGAACTCATCATTTATAGAAGATCTCAAAAATGAGGAAAGCTCCATGTTGGGGTTCCAAAGACCAAGGAAAAATACCCATGTTCTGAGGTCAACTTCAGCACTCATCCCTTCTAGGAGAACTTGATAATCGGAAAAGCTCCATGTTGGGGTTCCAAAGAGCGCAGGAACATTCCATGTTTTGAGGTCAACTTTAGTACTCATTTTTCAGAAGATCTTGAAAATTGGGAAAGCTCCATGTTGGGGTTCTAAAGAGCATGGGAAAATTCCATATATGAGGTCAACTTCAGCACTCATCATTTCTAGGAGAGCTTGAAAATCGGGAAAGTTCCATGTTGGGGTTCCAAAGAGCGAGGGAAAATTCCATGTTTTAAGGTCAACTTGAACACTCATCATTTCTAAGAGATCTTGAAAATCAGGAAAAACTCCGTGTTGAGGTTCCTAAGAGTACGGTAAAATTAAATGTTCAAAGGTCAACTTCAACACTCATCATTTCAAGAATATCTAGAAAATCGGGAAAGCTCCATGTCGAAGATTTCCAAAGAGCATGACAGCCTTCCATGTTTTGAAGAAAAATTAAACACTTAATTTCTAAGTTAATCAAGCATCAGTACAGGAAGATAACTAGGTACAAAATCCTAGAAATCAACCTCATCATTTGGGTACAAAATCTCAAAAACCAACAAGCATCACTTCTGAAAGATAACTAGGTACAAAATCTTGGAAGTCAACCGCATCATCTAGGTATAAAATCTTAGAAACCAACAAACATCACCTCAAGAAGATAACTAGGTACAAATAATTGGATGTCAACCTCTTCATCTGGGTACAAAATTCTAGAAACCAACAAGCAACACCTCGGGACGATAACTAGGTATAAAATCTTGGAAGTCAACCTCTTCAACCTGGTATGAAATCCTGGAAACCAAAAATCATCACCTTGGGAGAATAACTAGGTACAAAAATCATATAAATCAACCTCATCATCTGGGTATAAAATCCTAAAAATCAACAAGCATCACCTTGGAAAGATAACTAGGTAAAAAATTATAGAAGTTGACCTCATCAACTGGGTATAAAATCTTGGAAACCAACAATCATCACATCGGGAAGATAACTGAGTACAAAATCTTGAAAGTCAACCTCATCAAGTATCTAAGTAGCACGATGACCTTCCGTGTTATGTGGTTAACTTTGACAAAGTCATACCAGCCTAGGTATGATTTCTTACCCTTGATCTTTTCGTGTAACCATTATGACTTTTGTTAATAGCGACCACATGAGGGGGAGCCTGAGAGCACGGGATTCTTGGTCTCTCTTGCAAAGCGATGATGAGAAATATTTTCACTTGCCTCTTTTATTCTAGTAATCCGCTTTGAGGTTATGAGATATTCAGAGGAGATCTTTGGATTTTTTTTGGAAGCCAAAGCCATTCAAAACCAAGCCAAAATCAACCCAAAAAACCATAAAAAAAGTTTTAAAAAATAATTAAATAATAATATTTTTAACTCGCCTGTTCTGGTTGAACTGGCCCGGACCAGTCCGAACTTGGTCGATACCGATCCTCTTAAGGGCGGTCTCAGCCTCAGCTAGGCCACTACCACCTTGTTGGGCTAGTCTCAGCCTGCTCATGCAAGCTGAGACCTAATGGGGCCGAGACCAACCTCATTTTGGATCAAGATCGGCCCACTCAATTTGGCTGATCCCAAAGGTTTAGGACCGGTCTCGACTGACTTGTTTCCCAATTCATAATTTTTTGCACCTTTTACCCTTATTTTAAATTTTTTTGTCTTAAAAATACCCTTCCTTCTTCACTTAATTACAATTTTTACCAACCATAATGAAATTTGAAAAATTAGATTTTTAAAAAAGAAGGGGAAGAACCTTACCTCTTTGGGAAAAATTCTTAGTATGAGAAAATTCTAGAGAGACAACTTAGGGATTTTTTTGCTAAAAAGTTAGGAAATTCTCCACTTTCATTTTCCAACACTTTTCTCCGAAACAACCTTCTCCTTTCAGGTTTGAGTTAGAAACAAAAAATATAACTCTCGAGTTTCGTATTTCCCTTACCAAAAAACCTGCTTTTCTACATTTTCCAACCAAATTGTCTACATAAAAAAATTTGGGATGTATTTGACTCCAAAACTTCTGGGTTCACGTCAGAGGGGTAAGATTTTGAACTTTTGGAGACTCTTTGGCATGATTTTGTGTTTTATTTTCTGTCATTTTTGTATTTTCGAACTAGTTTATTTATTTTCCTACTCTTTATTATTGTTTTAGGCCCCATACGATGGGAAATCAATATTTCACCAATAACCAATCTCATTTATGCCATGATTAAATCTTAAACAATAAAATATGGTAAATCAAGTCTAAATTCAATTATGTTTCAACAAAAGCACACGAGGAACCCAAATTCCTCACTTTTAAATCCATCAACACACGATTCACCCTAATCTAATTTATCCTACTAACCACATTTTGATTGGTTAACTAACTATGCGATGATGTTGTGATATATCTTGTGCTAACCTTTGTGGATGCAGGTAATCTAGGTTAGATGTATGTTAGGGTTTTATTTTCCCTTCGGGTATCACAATTGTAAATAAAATATCATTTGCATTCAGGGCCTTTTGTATATTACCCATGGTTTGTATTATTATTTACCCTACCCACTTTAGGTTAGAAGCCTCGTATTTGCTTTATTTATCGCTTTCTTTTATTTTGTTTATTACTTTATTTATCGCTTTTCACATGTGTATGATTAACTCAAATATGAACCGAAAATGGTTAGAAATAAATTGAAATGTCTTAAAGTTGTTTATTTGTAACTCAAACTTAAATAATGACAAAGTAGGTAACTCATCCGGACCCACATCTCTTTACTACTATGTGGTTTGGGCTTATAAAATCTATGTTGTACCGAATATCCTGAAAGAGTTGATCCACGTGGCAACTTCGTAACATTGCAGGTGAGAGGTTTAGGCCTCGTGTCTTTCAAAGCTTTTCTTTTCTCATTTTTGTTTTTTTCATAAAACCCCCATGCCCCATCTCACAGGGCCAACGCGTCGCGGCAATCATGCGGGTTCTAAAAGTAGCATCCACTCATAGTGTTTACGATAAATGGAGGGGTAGTTGTTTGAAAAAGTTTCAAACAAGATACAATTGCTAATTCAAACACTTAATCAGAGTATATAGTTGCTTTTGAAGTAGCTAAGCAAGTTTTCTAGCTTAAGGTATTTATTGGTGATCTCAATATGGTGTTCGACATTGTAAATCCAATAGTGGTCTATTATTATAGTAATAGGGATATTGCTCAAGAAAAGGAACCATAGTATCGTCAAAGAAACGGCCACATACTCAGAATGTTCCATCTCATTCAATAGATAGTAGCTAGAAAGGATATAAGCTTATAATACATCCCTACGTATTGAAATCTAGAGGGATGGGCTAACAAAGCCATTGACTCGGGTTAAGCTTGACCAGCATGTTAACAAGTATGGCATGAAGCACATGTGTAATTGGCTCCAATGCAAGTGGGAGTTTTTTAGACATGATGTATGCCCTAGAGGGAATTAGGGAGATATATCTTTATTAATCACTAATATACAAATAGTTTCATATTAGTGTTTATTATTAATAAGGCATCTTTGTTATATATCGATGATTGTTTCTAAATTATGTATCTCATTGGATTTATATATGCTATTAAGTATATGTTCATTGATATAATAAGACAAAGATGTGACTATTTCATAGCATGGAAGTGTTAAGACATAATTGGAGCTATGTGGTGTGAGAACTACACACACGTATTATTATGAAAAGTGTAAATATCCCTAGTCATAGTTTCATTAAAACTAGACATCAATGAGCGGACAAACCAGCACGTGGAGGCTTACTCCTTGGTTTTGATCCAAGTAGTCAATCTCACGAGATAAAGGTGGTACCTGGAGTCAACACATGAATGTATTTGGGTAATACATTGGAGACCTATAACATAGAAACTCGAAAATAACTATATTCATGTGTTGGTGTCATGGCTTATTAGAGTAAAAGTACAAGTATCCTCATACCTAAGATATTCGTTACCTTGTATAGGAGATGTTATACTTAGGTTCATGCTTATTCATACCTTGGTGATCAAGATAATAAGGGTGATTATGAGTATAGTGATGATCGATGTCCGTAAGTCGAATAGTCAAGAAGGGATCCATTACTCCTGATATAGTGATATAATGGTAGTTGTACCTTAAGGCCACTTGTTGAAGTGACGCACTCATAAACTTCTAATTAGAGCATGAGATTGATAGAACGAGATTCTAGTCAAACTTTAAGCATAAAGGTGAGTTGTTTTATTCATGAACAAGTGTAAGCAGAAGACAAGGAGTGATGGGATGAGAGCGCGTAGAATGAGAGGCGCGGTCCACCAAGGTGTTTAAGCTGAAAATATAAATGTACCAAGTTGAGGACCCAGAAAAGTAGATTGAGAAAGCGAAAACATTTTAGATTGGTCAAACCTAAATCCACTATTTCTTAGTGTAGAGTCACCACCTGGATTAGGTCTTCCAAGAATTAAAGTCCTGTGAGGCATAACATCCGAGGGACTGCCCACTAAGACACAGAGATTCGGGTTCGGGATAAGTTGCTTATTTCTTATTGGATCACATTATATTACATATATAGAAACCTTATATATTAATTACGCATATTCTCACTTAATTCATTTCTCGAGTTATATGCATGATTCACGTATATTCGAAAGCGATAAACCATCCATAAAATAGTAGATAAATGCGGAAAGTAAACGCGGAAAGATTACATAACCTTGGCGGATCCAACCGCCCGCCTAATCTACTAATTTACATTTTCTCAAAAATATTTGCAATACCCGAAGGAAAAATAAATTCCTAAGCATACATCTAACCTGCATCCACAAAGGTTAGCACGAGATATTTATGTTCAATTTGATTTTGAGAAGGCTCGTGTGGCCTAATTAAAACATCGACGGTTTAAAATTATTATTCTAAATAAAAATGGTTCATTTTTATTTACGCGTATCTTGGTCAATTTTTATTAGTGAAAATGAACGCATAGCAAAATGTGAGGCCTGTTATCCGGGAATAATTTGTATTCCCTTCGTGGGGGTATTCTAACATGAATTTCCATTAATAAAGAAATTACAAATGTAGAAAGAAAAGTACAGCATTTAAAATAATGATAAATAAAATAATTTCTTGGTCCACAAATAAGATCAGAAAAAGATGAAGCAGACGATGAGCACGGAATCCGCAATTCTAGGAGCTCAGTGGCTTACCCTTTCAGTGTGAATCCACTTTGGCATATCCATATGATCCCCGGGAGCGTTCCTCATGCATTTTTTATTTAATTGTAGTTTTGGTTGGAACATAAAGTGTTTATTTATCCAAAAGATAATCAGACTCAGGTTCTAAATTTATTTTAGACCCGAGAATATTGATAAGTGTATAATTACACTTATTATCAATATGATTTTATACACTAAACACTGTAGTTTAAGTCATTTTTATACTTCATATAAAAGATTTCACATGGTATGTAGTTATTTTTTGTGCAAATGCAAATACTAGCTAAATCTTGGGAGTAAAATGATCTAAAGTTGAATTCTATGCAAAGAAAGAGTGAAAAGGTGCGAAAAACTTAAAGATTTGGCTTAGGATCGAAGCTGTTGAAGATAGGTGAAGTTACAAGAAGAATTCTGAAGAAAAACACAATTCACGGTCATGACAACAATTCGCGATCGCGACTTGATACATTTTAGAAATAGAAAATTGTCAAACAAAGATTCACATTTGCGACTTGTATATTGCGGTCGCGACTTGGATGGTTTTTTTTATCAAATCTTTTTGACTACCAACTGCCAGATAAGAATGATCAACCACCATCAACTACCAATGAAAAGACACTTATCAAAAGTCAAACAATCATTAATAGATGCCTATCCATTGTGGATAAGATTAAAGCTTCTCAACCAATCACGATGAAGTGATGCAATCTTTCACCAATGCAACTCTTCGTTTGGATAGGCACAACCCTTCGAATTCTATAAATAGGGCTCCAAACCTTGCAAATTTCGTGCATGGTGTGGCATTGGAATTAGAAAATGTGAGAGATATAGTGTGTGCATAGATAGAGAGTGAAATTATTTGGTTTTCGCTACTTTCATAAGTGTTAGCGAGAAAATGTTTAAATGATTCAAATCTATGTTTCGATCACTAGATTTCTCTACATATTTGAACCATTGTTGTATAAGTATACTTGCAAATCACTTATCAATAAAAGTTTTCATTCTTCAACATTTGTTTGTTCGATATTCACAAAGAATAGCATCCTAGCCAGGTTCTGTACGGGCCAAGACCGAATTCAAAGCAGACGTAGGAATTGCGGGAATTGACGACTCCCATTAAAGAGTGGATACGGTTTGATCAACTTTAGCTTTCACTTGCATACCTTACAACTTTGCTTTGCTTTCTACTTATACTTTCTATTTC
>CATIWQ010084196.1:0-10219 GCA_949673415.1 Euphorbia schlechtendalii | reverse complement strand
TCCCAAGATACATAGTTACGGTCAAAGTTTGACCGGCGATCAAACTTCGCTCCGTTTGACTATTACCGAACTTTAACATTTTCTCATCATTCCTTTAATATAGTAACAATAAGCCGATGTCAAAATTTAGAAATTTTGGGGCGTTACAGTTTCATCAATCTTAGGGTTTATAATAAGGTAATGTACTATCTCAGAATTCTTAACTTTGTCATTTATTCAAACATTTCTTTGGGGAATAGTGTGGATAACTGTATGGAGATGTTGGTAACATTGGTGTGGAAGAACGATAAGAAAAAATGCCTGGTTTATCATCATCACGGAAAAGAATACAAGTTGGCAAGGAAATAACTAGACAAATATATGGGATTTCCAAAGGATTGCGACAACAAGATGCTTCCTGGATGAGATCCTTTACCAACATGAAACCGCCTAACCTTCTAAACAAAGTTCAAAGAAGCATCTACCTATAGCTGGTGGATTCGTGATCCGTGTTTGCTTGCATTGCACTTTTACTTAAGTGGTGCATTGTTTGGTAAGTCAACTTTCGATCTTGTCATTCCTGAAGAATTGTTTGTGATGGAAGCAATTTGGAATGGCACACCTATTGATGTTTTGGGGATACTGATGGAAACAATTATGTTTGCTGCATAAAATCCCGGAATGACAGAATATGGGTGTCGAACGATGGCAAATCTGTTGGCACAGATTGGGAGAATGCCCTATTCCACTGAAGTCTTTACTGATGAAGATGAGATTTCGGAATTAACCATGGAAGTTTTCTTCGAGTATGGATTTCTGGTAAAGTGCATTGGAGAATATAGGATCACTCATTATTGGAAATCATGGGAGGAGAGAGTGGAAGCCGACAGAAAAAGAGAAAGGGAAATTACAAGGGAAGAAGAACGAAAAGCAACTAACCTCCGGGGAAAATTGAGCGAACTTACGGAGGCGCAAATCTCAATTCATAGGAAAATCGATGATATTCATACACTGATGTTTGAGATCGAGCGAGATATACGGGAATCTTATTATAAGATTGACCTGTTTATAGAATCAATTTCCTCCGAATAATTATTCGCTTTTCACTTAGGTATAGGATTTTGTACAGTTTGTTGTTTGTTTAATTGTATGTTGTTAATGTATGTTAAGTATGAAAATAAATTTGAACAACAAGACGTTGATGTTCAATTACTATCTTCACCATAAATTATTCTAGGTATGAAAATATTAAATATTTATTATTTATATTTAACATGTTTGGTTTTCTAAGTTTTTCTAGGACTAAGTCTAAAATTGAAGGAATTGAAGAAGTTCGCGACCACGATTATAGATCACACCCGTGACATTATGCAGTAAAACCTTTTATTCCTATTATGAAGAAAGTCACGATCGCGATAAGCCTTCGCGATCGCGATACGGGAAAAATATAACCGTTACAGATCACAATTTAACACGTGACAGATGGCTGAAACTACAATTAACGGCTAGTTTGAAGAAAAATGGTTAAATTGACTATTTAGTCCAATGAGAGACTTATTACAACTCTATATAAAGGTCTTTATTGAACCCATAACCATCACAACCTTCTACAAAGCTTTATAAAGTTCTGATTCTTTCATCTCTATTCTTCTACATTCCAAACCTTTTTCAGCCTTTAATTCAAACCAACATGCCTCAAGTTAAGGTAGTCGCCAATAGAAGAGAAATCCCAAACTATCAACAAGAATATAGTTGTCCTTTTCCCATTCGTTCACGTGAGGAGGGGAAAAGATTCCAAGTTTTGAACAAATTGAAAATCACCGGTATGATCTTTCTTGATATGGTTTTCTTGGAGACTTTAGGCCTCCATGAGCAAATGAGGATGTATATCTCATTTGGGTTTAAGCATGTTTGTGGGGATGCGATTTCCACAAAATTATGAGTGGATTTTGGAATGTCTAGTGACATTCGATTTTGAAAACAAAAAGAAGAGGGTAATTCAATTTCGCAACCAAGGTAGACACTATACCATCACAAGAGAGATGATGAGTACTTGGTTTGGGTGTGAAGTCGAAAATTCATCAAGCATGATAGAATCTTTTCAAGCAAATCGATTTTGGGCAGATTTAACGGTTAAAAGAGTTTTCGATCCCAAAAATTCTCCAAATAAACTTATTAAGGATGAGTGTATTCTTTTACTCCACAAATACCTTTCCACTTCGGTATTTTGTAGAGTAGAGAACACAAAAGTCCAAAAGAGAGATTCGTTTATTTTTCCTACGTAATAAATAAGCAAAAACCTGAGTTCGTGGATATAATTTAGGACATGATGAAGAAGAATTCAACGAGCATGAGGAACAAGGCGGTTGAAATTATCACCGCCATTATAATAG
The DNA here is from genome assembly GCA_949673415.1 of Euphorbia schlechtendalii. NCBI lineage: Eukaryota > Viridiplantae > Streptophyta > Magnoliopsida > Malpighiales > Euphorbiaceae > Euphorbia > Euphorbia schlechtendalii. The sequence goes on along the minus strand of CATIWQ010084196.1, from coordinate 7,847 downwards.
GTGCCCGAAACGAGCTCCCCTATGTTCAACAACCAGGTGAGTACTTTCGATATATGGATGGGAGTTACTTGAAGAATACCGGACTTCTTCAAAAGAACAATAGTGTCTATTCTTTTTACTCCTACTCCAACAGCACCAAGAAACTAATCTCGACTCATGAAGATTCTTCCGTTAGCCCATCTGATCCAACTGCTAAACGTCATCTTAGAAGGGCTCCGATTTTTGAAGAAGAAGATGAAGATGAAGAAGACGAAGCTCTGGAAGATTGGAAGGCGAGTAGGCAGCAAAAATTGGATAATTGCCAATCGGAACTTGGGGTAATAAAAAAAGACATGAATATTCTAAAGAAGAGTAATAAATCTATGCTTAGAAAATTACTATATTTCTTTAGAAAACAAAGTTGTCAATTTACTCATAGTTCCCCGGATTCTCATTCTCAATAAAAATGGGTTTACTCTTTTCTTTAATTTTCTTTTTCAAATTTTTAGACTAGTTTGTTTTTTTATGTTTTTCATTTTTAGTAAAATCTCATACAATGAGGACATTGTGTTCTTTAATGTGGGGGGAGGCATTTGTAAGAAATACCAAAAAATCTAAAAAAATCAAATAAATTAAAAAAATTGAAGAATATGAAAATTTTCTTGATTTTGTGTTATTTATACATTATCCATACCTATGCTATACTAACATATGTTCCAAGGTTATTATGAGTGTTAGGTATTACAAGTTTGATGTTAGTGCAAATCTCGAACAAAATTTTTGTTTCGAGTTTGAGCGTACGTTGAGAGTGTGAGCTCTTTTGGCACAACATTTAGCATTTGGCAAGGATGAGTGGTGAGTAACATTCAATCGTAACATTCCAAGTAAGTTTCGATATAATTTCAATGCAAAATGAATTAGTATAAGTTATATAGTTTTAGTTTAAAGCTACCGATAAGTTAGTAGTGGAGTAATATGTAGTAGTGTTCTTACTATGAGTTTTATATGATATTCTCGAATATGTCCTATAAGTATTGAGTGTGTTTAAAGTGTTGGACTATAGCCATATTACTTTGAAAGTGATCAATAAAAGATGAGGTTATTGAGAGAAAAAATCAAAAGAAAGAGAAGATAACCAATGAGTTATGCAAAAGGTGAGGAATGGTAAGGAGCAGAAACTATAACCATTCAATGAGTGAAAAAAGAAAAAGTAGCATATCATGAAAAATGGGTGTAAAGTACAAATCTGTACTTCAAAAACATATAGTTAAAAGAAAAAATGAGAGAAAGTGGTGTGGAGCATAAAATGCAACCACTAAAAAAAGAGGAGAGTGGTATGGAGCATAAAATGCAACCACTAAGAGTTTTAGCATCCTAGGTTACCTAAAAATGCCTTGAGACCATTCTTTTCAAAGCGTGCTCCCTTTGTTCTTTATACTTTATACTATACTTGATAGAAGGAAATATTCGAGTAAGCATATAACGCTTATTTGAAGACGCAATTCGGTTGGCACTCCATTAAGAGCAAAGGTATGCAACTAAACTATATAAATTACACATTACTAATTTGTGGGAAATTTCAAACTTTTACTTGAACTTTATACAATGTGGGAATGTGGTACTCCCTACGATAGTCTTTACGCCAAATGAGGTACGAATTTGAATTACTATTTTTTACACTTCTGTTGTGTTTACCTTGAGGACAAGGCAAAAGTTAATTGTCGGAGTGTGATAAGTGTATAATTACACTTATTATCTTGATATTTTTACTTATAAAATATATGGTTAGAAGTCATTTTATACTTCATATAAAAGATTTCACATGGTATGTAGTTGTTTTTTATGCAAGTGCAGAAACTAGGTGAATCTTAGGAGTAAAATGATCAAAGACGGAATTCTACGTAAAAAGAGTGAAAAAGGTGCAAAAAGATGCGTAAAACAAAAGGAATTAGCTTAGGATCGAAGTTGTGAAAGATCGACAAAGTTGCAAAGAAGAATCATGAAGAAAAGCACATGTCCTGATCGTGACACACATTCACGGTCGTGACTTGTCATTCTTCACAAACAGAAATTTACCAACTATTGTTCACGATTATGACATGTATATCATGCTCGCGACTTGTGATGGTTGTGGATAAACATTCCCAACTTCCAACAGCCAGATAAAAATTATCAACCTCCACCAACTGTCAAATGAAAAGACACCTTTTGAAAGCAATCCAATCACGAAAAGGTACCTTCCATTGAAGATGAGGATGAAATCTTGCATCCAATCACAATGAAGTGATGCAACCCTTCGCCAATGGACATGACTGATTGCAAGATTTTGACTATACTTGTTCTGATAGGCTTAAATTCGGTAACGGTACCGAAAACCTGGTTCCCCACTTTTCTACCTATATGATAAAAGTTTAAAATACAAACAGGTGTTGTCAATACCGCTTATCAAATAGAAAAATGGTTACCACTGCAAGTATACGGCTTCTATGTAGTTTTAAAAGATATGGATCCCACAGGGAAGGAATTTGGTTCTAAAGACCAACTAGAGTTACGGAACAAACGAAATAAGATAATTTGTATTGGAGGGTTTGGATAATAGATGGATAAATAGATAGATGTACGAACAGGCTAGAGAAAATGTAAAATATATAGATGTTTCCTAAGAACAAGTTTAGTAGAGAAAAACATGCAAAATCATTAAGAATATTTCGTACAATAAATAACTTCAACAAATACTGTTCTAGACCCCCTAATATTCAATAATTCACCACAGAGCAACACATGAGATGACTTTTCTAAATCTAGGGTAAATGAATTATGACACTTATAAGAACCTGGATGACTATAATACTATGCTTAGTACGGGTCGCTCTCACATAGCCATATTTAGCAAGTTACCACTCCAACAATGTTGGCTCACTAAACAGCGTTATAATCACAGATCCAATGATTATACACAATCTTATTAACCCAAAAATCACTCTTAAAGTTAACTCGAAAGCATATGACTTGATTAATATAAATGAAACAATACTAAATACTCGTTATGACACATAGACATATCATAAATTTTGAAATAGAAAGTATAAGCAGAATACAAAGTAAAGTTATAAGGTATGCAGGTGAAAGCTAAAGTTGATCAAACCGTATCCACTCTTTAATGGGAGTCGTCAATTCCTGCAATTCCTACGTTTACTTTGAATTCGGTCTCGACTGGTACGGAACCTCCGCTAGGATGCTATTCTTTTTGAATTTTGTATAAAAGAATGTTGAATAATGAAAAATTTTATTGATAAGTGCTTTGCAATTACACTCATACAATAAATGCTCGAATTTGTGTAGAAATATAGTGATCGAAACACGAATCGAATCACTTATTCATTTTTCTCACTAACACTTTGAACAAAGCGAAATCTATATCTTTCACTCTCTATACATGTTATACACTACTACTATTCATTGCCCTCCTCTCTTTTTTCCATGAAAATGGTTGGGTTTGGGACTCTATTTATAGAGTGAGAAGGGTTACGTCTATCCAAATGAAGAGTCGTGTCAATTGGCGAAGGGTTGCGTCACTCAATTTTGATTGAATGCAAGGTTTCATCCTCATCTTCAATGGAAAGGTACCTTTTCATGATTGGATTGCTTCCAAAAGGTGTCTTTTCATTTGACAGTTGATAGCGGTTGATCGTTATTATCTGGCAGTTGGTAGTTGAAAAGATATAACCAATAACTGTCATAAGTCGTGACCGCGAATCACATGTCACGATCGTGAATAATGATTTGTAACTTTCTGTTTATGAAGAGTAACATGTCGCGATCGCGAATGGGTGTCACGATCGTGATGTGTCTTTTTCCTCATGTTTCTTCTTTGCAACTTTACCAATCTTTAACAACTTTGATCATAAGCCAAATCTTTGTGTTCCATGCATTTTTGCACCTTTTTCACTCTTTTTACATAGAATTCCATCTTTGATCATTTTACTCCTAAGATTCACCTAGTTTCTGCATTTGCATAAAAAAAACTACCTACCACGTGAAATCTTTTATATGAAGTATAAAATGAAACAAAACCATATCATTTTATGATTGAAAATGTCATGATAATAAGTGTAATTATACACTTATCACACCCTACAATTAACTTTTACCTTGTCCTCAAGGTAAACACAATAGAAGTGTATAAAAAAGTAATGCAAGTTCGTACCTCTTTTGGTGAAAAGACTATCGTAGTGAATACCACATTCCCACATTGCATAAAGTTCAAGTAAAAGTTCAAAATTTCCCACAAATTAGTAATGTGCAATTTATATAGTCCAGTTGCATACCTTTGCTCTCAATGGAGGGTCAACCGAATTGCGTCTTCATATAAGTGTTATATGCTTACTCGAAAATTTCCTTCTCTCAAGTATAGTATAAAGTATAAAGGGCAAAAGAAGCACACTTTGGAAAGTTTGATCTCAAGGCATTTTTAGGTAACCTAGGATGCTAAAACACTCTTAGTGGTTGCATTTTATGCTCCATACCACTCTCCCCTTTTTTCAGTGGTTGCATTTTATGCTCCATACCACTTTCTCTCATTTTTTTTTCTTTTAAGCATATGTTTTTTAAGTACAGGTTTGTACTTTGCACCCATTTTTCGTGCTATTCTACTTTTCTTTTTTCACTCGTTGAATGGTTGCAGTTTCTACTCCGTACCATTCCTCACCTTTTACATAACTCATTGGTCATCCCCTCTTTCTTTTGATTTTTCTCTCTTAATACCCTCATCCTTTATTGACCACTTTCAAAGTATTATAACTATAGTTTCCCAATACTTTAGACAAACTTAATACTTATAGGATGCATTTGAGAATAGCATATAAAACTCATAGTAAGAACACTACTAGATATTACTCCACTTAAAACTTATCGGTAGCATTAAACTAAAACTATACAACTTATACTAATTCATGTTGTATTGAAATATATATCGAAACTTACTTGGAATGTTGCTTCTGAATGTTACTCACAATTCATCCTTCCAACGTGTGGTCATACTCGAAACAATTTGTTCGAAATATGCACTAACATCAAACTTGAAATACCTAACACTCACAATAACCTTGGAACATATGTTAGTATAGCATAGGTATGGATAATGTATAATTAACACAAAATCACGAAAAATTTTCATATTCTTCAATTTTTTAATTTTATTTTATTTTTTTGGATTTTTGGGATTTCTCCCCACACTAAAGAACACAATGTCCTCATTGTGAGAGACTTAACTAAAAACGAAAACACAAAAAACAAATACCAGTCTAAAATTTGAAAAAGAAAAGAAAAGAGTTAACCCATTTATTGTGAAGGAGAATCCGGGGCCCGTGTCGCGATCGTAGAGGCCTGTCGCGATCGTGATTTTCTTCAAAACAGGAACATAAGGTTTTGCTGTATAACTTCACAAACGCGGTCTATAGTCACGATCGCGACCTTCTTTAATCCTTCTATTTCTTCACTTTTTAGACTTATTACCGTAGTCTCCCAATATTTAATCTTTAGAACGCACTTGCCTTCCCCGGTAACGGCATAAAAAACTTGATAGCAAGATTTTGACTATACTTTTTCCGATAGGCTTAAATTCAGTAACGGTGCCAAAAATCTTATTCCCCACTTTTCTACCGTTAAGATAAAAGTTCAAAATATGAACAGGTGTTGTCAATACCACTTATCAAATAGAAAAATGGTGGCCATAGCAAGTACACAATTTCGATGTAGTTTTAAAAGATATAGATCCCACAGGAAAGGAATTCGGTTCTAAAGACCAACTAGAGTTACAAAACAAATGAAATAAGATAATTTGTATTGGAGGGTTTGGATAATAGATGGATAAATAGATAGATGTATGAACATACTAGAGAAAATGAAAAATATATAGATGTTTCCTAAGAACAAGTTTAGTAGAGAAAAACATGCAAAATCATCAAGATTATTTCGTGCACTAAATAACTTCAACAAATACGGTTCTAGATGCTCTAATATTCAATAATTCACCGCAGAGTAACACATGAGTTGACTTTTCTGAATCTAGGGTAAACGAATTATGACACTTATAAGAACTTGGATAACTATAATATTATGCTTAGTACGTGTCGCTCTCACATAACCATATTTAGCAAGTTACCACTCCAAAAATGTTGGCTCACTAAACAACGTTATAATCACAGATCCAGTGATTATACACAATCTTATTAACCCCAAAATCACTCTTAAAGTTAACTCGAAAGCATATAACTTGATTAATATAAATGATGCAAGACGAAATACTCATTATGACACATAGACATATCATAAATTTCGAAATAAAAAGTATAAGCAGAAAACAAAGTAAAGTTGTAAGGTATGCAAGTGAAAGCTAAAGTTGATCAAACCGTATCCGCACTTTAATGGGAGTCGTCAATTCCCACAATTCTTGCATCTAATTTGAATTAGGTCTCGACTCTTATAGAACCTCCACTAGGATGCTATTCTTTGCGAATTTTGCATAAAAGAATGTTGAAGAATGAAAACTTTTATTAATAAGTTCTTTGCAATTACACTAATACAACAAAAGCTTTAATTTATGTAGAAATATAGTGATTGAAAAAAAATCGAATCACTTATACATTTTTCTCACTAAGACTTTGAAGGTAGCGAAATCTAGATAATTTCACTCTCTATCTATACACGCATACTATCTATTATCATGCACCATGCATCACATGTACCACACTATTGTGCCACACATGAAATTGACTAGTCTTGAACCCTATTTATAGAGTGTGAAGGGTTACGTCTATCCAAATGAAGAGTCATGTCCATTGTTGCATCACTTCAATATGATTGGATGCAAAGATTCATCCTCATCCACAATGGAAAGGCACCTTTTTATGATTGGTTGACTTCCAAAGGTTGAAGGCGGTTAGCGGTTGGTAGTTTAAAAGAGATAGCCAATAACTGTCACAAGTCGTGACCTCGAATCACATGTTGCAATCGTGAATAATGATTTGTAACTTTTTGTTTATAAAGAGTAACAAGTCGCGACCGCGAATGGGTGTCACGATCGTGACTTGTCTTTTTCCTTATGTTTCTTCTTCGAAACTTTGCCAATCTTTGACAACTTTGATCCTAAGTCAAATACTTGTGTTCCACGCATCCTTTTGCACCTTTTTCACTCTTTTTACATAGAATTCCATCTTTGATCATTTTACTCCCAATATTCACCTAGTTTCTGCATTTGCATAAAAAACAACTACATAATACTTGAAATCTTTTATTTGAAGTATAAAATGAAACAAAACCATTTATGATTGAAAATGTCATGATAATAAGTATAATTATACATTTATCAATGACTCTTCGTTTGGATAGACGCAACCCTTCGCACTCTATAAATAGAGTCTTAAACCCAACCATTTTGGCGAAAAAAAGAGAGGGTTAATGAATAGTAGTAGTGTATAACGTGTATAGAGAGTGAAAGATATAGAAATCGCTAGTTCAAAGTGTTAGTGAGAAAAATGTATAAGTGATTCGATTCTTGTTTCGATCACTAGATTTCTCCACATATTCGAGGGATTGTTGTATGAGTGTAATTGCAAAGCACTTATCAATAAAAGTTTTCATTCTTCAACATTCATTTGTTCGATATTCATAAAGAATAGCATCCTAGCGAAGGTTCTATACGAGTCATAACCGAATTCAAAGTAGACGTAGGAATTGCGGGAATTGACGACTCCCATTAAAGAGTGGATATGGTTTGATCAACTTTAGCTTTCACTTGCATACCTTACAAATTTACTTTGTTTTCTACTTATACTTTCTATTTCGAAGTTTATGATATGTCTATGTGT
>CATIWQ010084187.1:0-26876 GCA_949673415.1 Euphorbia schlechtendalii | reverse complement strand
TTAAAATGACATACACTTTGAATTTTTCGAAAAAATAAAAAATTTATCACAATCTTATACATAGTATAAAAGCTGTATAATAAAAATCATAATTTTTTATGAAGACGTTATACAATGTATAAGAGTGGTATAATGTTATTTAAAAAATAATATATAGAATACATTATACCACTCTTATATCATGTATAACGTCTTCATAAAAAAGCAGTAAAAACAGGTGTTATACAACTATTATACAATGTATAAGACTACGATAAATTTTTTTTTACTAGAAAGTGAGTTTTGTTGTAAAAATAACCACTATTATACCATGTATGAGAGCTTTCATATCATGTTTAAGGTCTTCATGTCATGATTTTTATGGAGAAATCGATCATATTATGAACATAAAGGAGAAAAAAATCCATATAAATTCATTATACAATTTTACACCATTTATATAGCCTTCACAAAAATGCAGTAAAAAGGGCATTAAACCACAATTATACAATATATAAGATTGCGAAACATTAATTTTTTTTCGAAAAAAACAAAGTGTATGTCATTTTAAAGATAAAATTAAGATAAACAAAATATTTTAAAGCGTTGATTCGAAAAAATCAACGATTTGTGAGATATAGACGTTTGAAGTTGCAAAATTTAAAATAAATAAGAAATAGAAGGTAGTTATAAGGGTTGACAAAGTTAACTTAAAAAATGGTAAAAGAAAAAAAATGTTTCTCCTTTTTATGTAAAAAAGGAAAAAAATTCTTAATTTTTAAATTTTACAAAATTATAAATTTGTAAAACTTAAATTTTAAAAAGAAAATATGGTAAAAAAAAATAACCCTAAAGCAAGCTCAAACTAACCTTGACAGCTAGCCCGGGGTCGTCTGTTTGGAAATGCTATATCTTGAAATTGTTGATTCATTAATTTTACTAATCTAGTACATTATTATCCTGGCGTGATGATGACATATCTATCTTGTAAGCCAATACATTCTTTTTTATAAGTACAAAATCATTTTCTTAAAACTGGAAATTTATTTTGCTTGAGTAATATAAATGTTGATGCTGATTAACATTATTGGAAGCAAATCATCTAATGATCACTTGCTTCTTTTTAGTTAGGCAATGATCACTTTATTCTTAAACAATGGTAAATAGATTAGCAAGGAGTTTAAAAAACTAAGAACTTAGATTAAAATTAAAATTTTGGAGCAGAGCTGAGTAAAGCGACCAGACAAAGAAAATTAAATGATAAAATACTTCCAATCCCATGAAAATATGAAATTATGGAACGATTGGAAACACATGATATTATTAACTACTCAGTTAAAATTTCTTATATAAAAATTTTGATGTCACCGATTCAAGCAATTTTAATTCTTAAGATAATCGAGTTGATCGATGTAACTGCTCAAAAAATTAGAAAATTCCAAGGAGAAAAGAGTATGAAATTAGAGAATGAAGCAAAGAGTTACATTGGGGCTATTTGGTTAATGCCTTGTATAGTGAAGTTTGAGGGTTATGTGGCATAAGTGCATAAACCCTTCTACCATGTCTCCTAAAGTTTTTGGACCTCGCTAGGCCTTGGCCCATGCCACCTGACAGACTATAGGATTGATTGGTATTTAAGACCAACATGCATCTCTTTACACGTATCCAGTCTGTGCTCTTGGCTTAGCTAATAAATTCCTGACAATATAAGCATGGTATAGAAAGGAGTGACTTTTTTTCCCCCGTGATGAATTGAAAACTTGCAACTTGCATATAATACATGAAAAGAAAAGAAAAGAAAAGAAAAGAAAATCCCAAAAAATAAGAGAAATTTGTACGCCAAGGATTCAATGATAAGGTTAGCGAGAGGCAGACATCAATCAGTGTTGCCATCCAATCCTACTAAAAGACATTATAGTCCATCATGACTGACTTAATTGGAATCTTAGACAATAGCAGATCAGATCCACCTTACATCTCCACCTCGGTACAGACATAGAATCTTCCTTAACGTAATCGGTAATTCCATGAAATTAAAATTTAAAAAATCATTTTAAAATTTTTTAGATAAAGCAAAACTTTCTCCGCACTTATTTATTGCTGCTTTTGTTTCAAATTATTTACCCCTTTCTATATACCTTTTGTTTCCTTCAAATCATGAACATTTTTTTTACTTTTTTCTAAGTTTATAAAGAGATGTTTACATCATACACATATAATACACTACAAAAACATTTTCAATTTAGCAACAAAAATTGAAAAGTTGCCGTTAAAAGTATATTTAGTACCGAAATTGCATTAAATTTTGGTTTCAAATACTTACAATAATAAACATATGTATTTTATCTTGACACCAAGTACATCAGCCCTCATTTTTTGAGTCCTATATGATCTCCATCATGCAGTTTATAAGTGTTTTTTCTGGGGTTTGAGGTTCGGAACCAAGACTTTTTTATTGAACATCTTAATACATGATTATTTAATCAATTGATTTAACCATACGAGTAACTATTTTACTAATAATATATGAATTTTTTTGACAAACACTTAAGACATAGATGTTGAATGATTTTTAAAAAATACCATATAAATTGTGATAATTGTACAAAAAATTGTTCATTGGTACAGATTCTGGAATGGATTTTGATGTTATATGAGCTTTTACTACAAAAGAAAATTTATTACGAAATCTTATGTTAATTGCGGTGATAACGTTATAATGATTTTATTTGGATATTTTTAAAAATCATTCTCCTGATAAACAAGATATTTCAGAATAAAAATAACCTCGTCATTCCTTAAATCTAGCAATTAAACATCAAACCAAAAATTTTGTAGTAAATTTTATATTGCATACTTTGGTTAAGTAACATTAATATCATTTTAGATTTTTCATCGAAATCAATAAAATATTTAATACCTTACTAAAGTGACTTATATGTATTTTTTATTTATATTAAACTCTCTTTTTTTATAATTACTAATTTATAATTTTATTTATACTTAATCTTTTTCCTAATTAATACATGAGTAAATTAGAAAAAAATTATTCAAAATTACATTGATATAGTAAAATCAACCATAACAAATAATATAAAATAACTAGTATTATGAACCGGAGGGAGTATAATTACTCAGTGGATAATTAATGCGGAAACGTAGTGAGAGGATCAAACAATCAGTTAATACCAATTAATGAGTCCAATTGCTAAATTCTAGAGTTTGGTTTAGAACCTTGCTTGTCTAATTAATCTTCACTTAATATATTTGTAACTACAAAAAAAACAATAAACTTATTGAAGTCTAAGAGAAAGCAATCTGGAATAGGGGGCTTTTCAGCAAAAGTGATAATTTAGATAAACCCCTTTGTTTCTTCTTCGGTTATTCTCCTCCGGCTCGAGCCAAATACTAATATTCAATTGGCAAATCCAAAATGAATTTAAGGTTCAACCGAAATAAATATATGGTCGAACTGAATATTTTAAAAATTTGTAAATACTAATATTTTTAATAATCTGATATCAAATAAATAATACAAGTTACATTGTTTCAATAATTAATAATATTTTTAATGTTAATACTTCATATACAAAGTTTATTCTTCAAATAAAAAAATACAACATAATAATCAATACAATTCGATGAAAAATGAAGGTTAAATTATTTTTGCATTTAACCAAATATAATACGGATGAGACCGTATATTATAAATTAAATTAAAAAATTAGAAAAAATCATTTCATATTATAATTAAACTTAGGTTTATAGAATTTACAAATTTTTAATACATATATTTAATGAAAAAAAGTATTGTAAATTCAATATCCTTTTATAAATTGCTAAATAAATATTACTTTGATTTTAAAAGTTTTACATCAAATATAACAATTCAATCTGAATTGAAAAAATATTATTTAAATAAGATATGGTGAATTTATTGGCACAATACTAAATAAATAAAGTAAATACGTAATTTAAAACTGAGTAAAAATTTTATATAGATATGATAAAAGAAACAAAATACAAATGTATATCAAATAAATATTATAATTGAGTGGTAGACATAAAGAAATAAAATATAAATGTATATAAAATAAATGTTATAGTTCGAGTCTTGCCTATTGCAAAAAGTTAGAAAACATTATTTTTAACAAGGATAAGTGAAAATTATATTTTAATATGTAAAGTTAAATTGAAATACAAATTATGAATTATATAATTTGCAGTAGGCACTAGACTTGTTAACTTGGCAGGGCACGACAAGCCCCGTTGATACCCGTTCTCATGAACCGGGTTTAATTTTTATATAAATATCTAGACCCTGTTTGATAAATAATAATTTTATTTATTATATTTTTTAAGTAAAATTTAAAAATTACTTAAGATTTTTATATATTATTTTATTAAAGTTTTATATTTAACCATCACAAACTAAAATATATATTAAAACTTTTAATTATAATGCAATTAGGAAACATGTTTATATTATTTTTTATAAAGACATATGTATTTTGTTATTTTTTCATTTAATATAATAAAAATTTAAAATAAAAAATATTAATGAGCTTGGAATTGACCTTGTAAACCCAACCCGATCCAATGTTTTAAAATATGAACTTGGGCTGGGTTGGATTGATGTTTTTAGTCAGGGGCGGCATGCAGAGGTGCCCGCCCACCCAGCGATCAGAAAATCCCATATTATGGGGGTATTCAAGCAAGATTTCGTCTCTCCAAACCAGTCATGGTTGCCCTGCAAGGTTGAAGATGAAATTATTATTGTATATCTATTTTTTTTATTTCTTTAAACATGTGGCATAAAATAACAATCAATGCCTTATTTATTATGATTGTTAACTTCTGATTTATTGTATATCAATTTCCATTTATTCACTTTCCAATTGCCATATTTTTAACTTTTATTTTTCCTTTTTAACTTCTTTCCTATCTAACTCTCACAATTTTCCATATCATATATTAACGAATTTAATATTTTATAAAAAGGAAATGAAAAATTTCGAACTTACCATATATTATGTTGTAAAAATTGTAAAACTAATTAAATTTAATTTTAAATTTTTTGTAATAGAAATTGTTATAAAATGTGATGAATGTTAACCTAGTCAAAATAAGTTATTACAAATATAAATCTCATTATATTATTATTTTTGAGTTTAAAAACAACAATGAAGCTTTTATTAACAATATAGTAATTATGCAGTATGAAAATATATTAGTTTTGCTTCATTTTGTTCATTAATCATGTAACATGCTCGTATTTATATAATCATGTATTGAATTTATTTTATGCTTCAATTGAACAAGTTTTGTTCACAGAGATATTTCTAATTTTCATATTAAACTATTAAGTATTATAACTATATACTTGTCTCTTTTGTTCAGATTTATTTTATTACGATCATTGCCGATCTATCGTCATTTACTTTTGTCCATGTAAAATTTCACCCCCAATATTCAAATCCTTGCTCCGCCCACTGCTTTTAGTAAAAAACCTGATTAAGTCCGACCCGATTCCACTCAATGAACCCGCACATGTATTCTAATTGAAGAGACGACAATTATTTGGATGGACCAAAATCATGTTTTACAAGACAAAATGCTATCCTTGTGAAAAATATCATACAAGTTGTGGCCAGCATGTTAGTACAAGAATACAAATAGTATTACTAGCTGCAATAGTCATTGATTTTACGTGATATTTAGGTTTTAAAAAATAAATTTTGCCATAGTCGTAGTTTCTAGATTACATGATATGTAGTTTATACGAGATAACGACAGCCCAATAGCTGAAAGGATAAATATTCTCTGCATTTCAACAAACTAAAAATGCAAGAAAATTAATTTTTTATTCTTTATCTCCGTCTCTTCCTACTTTTCTCTGCCTTTACTCAATATTTTTATATATTTCTCTTAGTTTCTCTATTACAGATCTGGAAGGAATCCAAATAATTGCCCAGAATCAAATGAAAAGAAACGTCTCAAAGATTCCAATGAACACATCACAATAATACATATACTTTTTTAATATAATTGAACTTTAAACAAACACAAAGAGTGAATTTTGCTGACAGCTGAATTATTACAAAGACAATAATAATTAAAACAATTGTTTATGTTACAGACCCTACCAACTACAACTCTTCTGATATTTTACAATCACATATTGACAGCCAGCAAGCCAGATGAAGAAACAGAGCTAGCCTGTTTCAGTTTATTTCTGAGATAAATTCATCATTTTAGTTCACTAATAATAAGAAATAGATTGTACTAATCTATGGAGATTTATTTCCCTAAAGGTTTGACCAAAGTTTGTCCTTTTCCTTGTTTAAATTGTAAGGAACAAAAACACCACTATAAACAGTAACTGTGCAATATCCTCCAACTCAATAAGTCCATTCCTTTGGCAGACCAATCTCTTGATTGGTCAATGCCGGCACCGTCTCGAATTGGCTTTTCTTTTCATATTGCTGCTGCCCATTCATTCCACCTGTCAATCAAATAGTCAAACGTTACACCTCCGTCACAACATATTTTTACTATGATCTATGAGGGAAGACTAAAAACATATCACATGATTTATAACGTACCAAACATTTAATTTATAGTGTAAATGACCAAATTTATTTTTACGTCGTTAGATCGTTAGTTATAGATCTTATAAAAAAGTAAGTTGAAGTTACCATTTTGTTTGAGGAAAGTAGGGGCATTGAATCTTGGTTCAATACCCAATCTGTCAATCTGAAGCTGTAGAGCTTGAACTACTCTTGCTGGTAAAATGACAGTTGAACACCCTGCTCCATACAATAATCATAATGAATTAGTTTACTTCTTTTTATATTGGTTAACTAATTTCTGAAGCTTCTGTTCTTTATAAATTACTAACTGAAAGCAATTAGTTGGTACAAGTTACAGGCAAGCAGTGGACCAGTTGTATTAGAGTAAAATTCTCATTTGAGAGAGATTAAATATAAATTGGGCAGAGAGCAAAAGTTGAAAATTAGCCAAGATTAAAAGGAATCTTGCAAATAATTAATAAAACCAAGTTGGATTCCATGAATAATAGATTCAAGCAATCATAAAATAGAAAGCTATTTTAGATTAGAATAATATGTGATGACAGCAAGTCAGCAACATCTACTCTACTAGTCATTATTATCAGTTAAAAAGAAAATTAAGTAAGGAGATTGATTACCGGGTTTCTTGCGTGAATTAGAAGGATTGGTGATTGGTCTAGGCAAAAACACACCGGTCCCACATGACCCAGTTTTTGAACCAGATTCACCCAGGAACACGGCTGTCATTTCTGAACCCTTCTGCACACTACCAAATCCCTTCAAACCTCTCCCTTTGCTTTGATGTAACTGGATTCTAGATTCAATATGCCGCTGTTGCTTCATAAACTGCTCTTGCTTGACCTTATGTACCTGCAAACACGGAGTATTAGATTAGTGATTAACATGAAGATTAGGTATGTAATTTGGTAGAAATTATAAAAGGGTAAACTTTACTAACTTGAATGGTCCGTATTTGTTCGTCAATAAGAGCTTGCTTAGAATTAATACCGAGAATTGGAGTGGTGGGTTTTTTAGACGGAAGTCCATCACTATAAGAATTCCCAATCTTTCCCTTGGCGCCTAATTTAGGCCATTCTGCAGCCCATGCCTAAATCGTAAACATCAAATAAGAAACTTTAGAAACCCCTCTGCGGGACATTAAATCAAACACCTAACAGTCACAAAAATTGAATACCTCTTGCTCGCGTCTCTTTTCGTCGTCGTCTTGAAGCATGTAGTGGGCCATTTCGCGAGACAGTTCGGCAATGTAATCGTCGCCTTGGTCACTCTCCGACTCGGTAGAGCCCTGCTCCGATTCAATCGGTGAGCTGAAAACAGAGCTGAAATCGGATGAACTGAAGCAAGAAGAGTACTTCTTGGTCATGGGTTTAATATTGTTGTTGTTTGGTTCAGTGAAAAACTGGGAATCAGGCAATAATTGATTCCTGTTATGTAGGTCAACGGCCATTATAAATGGAAGTGAGTTTGTTCTTAGTAAAAAAAGGAGAGAGAGAGAGATCAAGTAGAGGGTTTATAATGATTAAGAATAACGGGTGTTTTTGCCGGCAAATAAAGAAATAATCATAACAAGGTGAAGTGAAACAGAGAAGACGGAACAGAACAGAAGACAGGTGTTAAAGGTTAGCCAGGATTGATTTATATATCAAAGAATAATGAAGTGGAACTGAGGTGAGGTGGCGGGGTTGATAAGGATTTGTCCAATCTTAATTGTCTACTTTTAGTTGGGCTAGTTTAGTTGTTAGATTGGAGTTAGGTTTGCAACCCAATTCCCTTTTTTCTAACTCACACGTTAGATTAAAGTATTTTTTTTTTTTAAAATTCATGTTATATTACTCGATTGTTAAACTTGTGCCACGAGTAGATCGAACATCCAAGGATTTTTTACAAAACATTAATTCATGTTCCGACTCACACTTACATAACTTTAAATTTGGGTCATATTTGGCTTTTTTAAGTCCGATCTATAAATAATTGTTTTAAATTTTTTTGGATTGGGATAATTAAATCAAATAGACAAATTTTGTACCATTTGAGTGGTTTAGTTGAGATATATGTGATGAGGGCAACACACAACTTGGTAAGTTCGGTAAATATGCATTTGATCTAAATTAAAAGTAAATGACAATTAAATGATAATTGAAATCCATATTACTTAAAAAAATTATAAACAATCGACAAAATTTATGCATAGTCAACAAAATTTTGACTTGTCATTGATGTGTCAAAAGTTATATAATCAAAGTTGTAATTTATTCTTAGATTATATAATTTCCATATATAATAAAATTGGATAATCAGGTTTTAAAGTAAATAGTTTTAAACAAAACTAACACCAAAATCACACTTAAATCCAATAAAAGACTACTCTCTAAGTTATATAGCTGAAAGTCCATTCATGGGATATTTGTTCAATTTATTACACTCTAATTACATTATTGGAACAGAGACTAATGATTTTTATATGTACATGAGTCAGTTTTCTCTTTTAAGTACATTTTAGGTAAAATTGGATTGGGCAGTTGTTAGCTATATTATAACGTGTGTCCCTGCCATTGTTCACCTCATAAAGATCTTGTTATACAATATTGCCTTTTTTTATGCCATTTTACAATCATCTGGAACGAGTCCCCAATCTTTTTCTTATTAGAGGGTATACCAAAGAAATTTAGATTTATGTCATTTGAATTTGATGACGTATTTCACAGTTAATTAATAAAATCAGTAGCAGTGTCGAGATCTTTCCACCGCAGGGACAATAGTT
This sequence comes from Euphorbia schlechtendalii, assembly GCA_949673415.1. Lineage (NCBI taxonomy): Eukaryota > Viridiplantae > Streptophyta > Magnoliopsida > Malpighiales > Euphorbiaceae > Euphorbia > Euphorbia schlechtendalii. The sequence continues at coordinate 17,543 of CATIWQ010084187.1, read as the reverse complement.
TTTTAAAAAATTTCACATTATTTGCTAGTTATTGTGGGATTTTCAAGAGATTTGCGAGCGATTAGATTTTGTGCTGGACCGAGCACACCAATGTGCCCCAAATTGGGAAGATACCTTTTTGCTATCGTTTTACTACTTTGAAGGATTTGTTTTCAGCTTTATCTAGAGAGCGATTTTACTAAACTCAACTAAAATATGACTAATTAGTGTAGTTTTCTCGTATTTTGTTAGCTGTAGTGCTTGGGTTGGGTTGTCATTCTCAAATGAAGCAATCAGTCAAAAATAATAATAATAATAATAATAATAATAATAATATAGAAACAACAAAAAATCATGTGACATTGGATTCGGTACATGAAAAAGTGAAGTTTATTTAACTTGGTAAAATGATTTACGTTTTGTTTGTTGGATGGGAGTTCAAAAATCTAATTAAGAAACTATTTTTCATTCTTTAAATCCTTCGAAGTTGTTAACTTATAATAGCTCATATGTAATGTTTTTCATAACTTATTTTTAACCTTTAAATTAAAAAATAAAAATAAGTAAAAACTATTTTAACCTTAATAAGTTGTTTATACTTATTTTTTAAGAATAAATTGAAAAGTGGAAGGAACGAGAAACATTCCTTAAATAAATACAAGAAAAAGCGGTTTTCTTAATAAATTTTGCAAAAGCTAACTTCATTCACTCATTTTAAGAGTTAGTTCATAGTTAGCTGCGTGATACTATAAACTTTTTTTTTATGTATGTAGTTTGTTGATACTTTATGCTATATATTATTGACAACTTTATGTACCAAAATTGTTTTGTTCAAACATTTTTTAGATGCAAGAAAAACTTAAAATACAATAACCGAATGAGTTGATTGTTATATTCATTCAAATAAAAGAGAATTTTTAGTGATATGAAATAAGTACTGCATAAATGTAAACATCCGCTTTCTGCTTTTTCAGTAACAAATTGTAGTTGTAACTAAATGCTTACAGCTGTTTTTTACTATTTTGGAAACTAAAATGTTATTAACAACAACTAACCATAATAACAACAATTGAGCGAAAAATTGCATGGATTAACAACATATATTATGAAACTAGGTTGGATTGGATTACGTTAGCAAACATAAAATTACCATTTAATTGCTATATATCCAAAATCACATTCCAAAGGAAGTGTCATAACTTTGACATTAGTCACTCCTGTAAAATATCTTTTCAGTTCTCTTTATTAGTAGGGGGATTAAGAGACTGTTTTTCATTCCTTAAATCCTTCTAATTTGATTTTACATTCCAATGTCATAACTTTGACATAGTTTTATAGATTTATCCCCCAGCTAACCCCTACTAATTTTTTTTCTTGTGTTATGTAATTACGTAATAAATTTGTATTGTATTTCTTCCGCTTATATAAATGGTTCTTAATTGAAAGTTCCAATTGTCAAAATGAATACCCATTGCTTATATGCAGTACAAATAAGTTATAATTGAATAATGGAATTGGCTTTAGAGAGTTGGCAACTGACTTTTTACATTCTTTTAAAGGTTGAACTTTGGTTAGCCAAAGAGAATAAAAGAAAAGAGTACTTGCTGAATTTAAATTACTGATGATTTGAGAATCCTTTTGATAATTAAGGGGAGGAAAGAGAAAAAATTTAATGCCGTAATATTATTATGCCAAGAGAAAGAATCAGTACAATATCTACAAAATTAATTTTACTATTAGCCTGGTGTTTTGCTTAGTATTAAAAAGTCAATTTGTCATATTTAAAAGTTAATAGGTTCAAATTACATCAGTGCGAGGTAAAATTTTTTCTTCAAATTTGACGTAATTACTCAAATTAATAAAAAGGAGAAATATATAAACATTGAAATATGTAGTATATTAACAAAATTTTACTATATTAATTGTAAGAAAACCGTAACTTTTCACAAGAATAAGATGAAATTTTCAAAACAAAAAAAGACTAACAATATAACATAAAATTTGTTAAACTTCATTTCAGGTTAAAAAATTCACGGTGCTCCATCACACCAGCCATGACTATTGATCTTGTTAAAGATATAAATTATACACCAAAGATGAAAAATCAACATATATTTTTAATTAGAAACATACATCAATTCAACAGTAAAATTATCAAAATTTTGTAATCTAAATGCAGATCCACAATTGAAGAATAAGTCGGCATTTCTAAAACTCAATTAAATATCATTTGCAAATTATTTTATACAAGAAAAGAATACACGAGAACTAAATGTAATTTTTTTAAATAAAATGGTGTGTAAAACAAGTGAGAAGGACTGCAGCTAGGGGGTTATAATTTTTTATCTGGCACTAATTAAATAGCACTTAATCCATCAAATTTTACATCGTATCCAGCAATCTTACATTTAAATGTAAGAACTCATTAAATAGGTCCATCAAAATTTTTAGTGTTTTTGATGTGATGTACAAGTGTACAGCATATAGCACACTAATATTTTTTACCCAAATACCAATTCAATAAATGAAAAACCAATAATATCTAAATTCCCCTAACAAAAGACACCAAAAATGGTTAAAGCAAATAAATAAACGAGTTGAAGAGAAAATGGTTAAAACTTGTAAGAAAAGGTGGTTAGTGTCCTTGTTCTAAATATAGAGGCATTGATTTTATCTTTGCTGTAAAAGTAAAACATGTAATTAAATACATATATATGAATGGAATGGAAAGAAATGAAATGGGATTAATAGCAGAATTGAAACATGAATATTGAATTAACAAGGCCTTCCCTTATAGCAGTCAAGAGCACCGGAATAACGAGTAAGCCTTGTTACATATGTCCCTGGCTTGGATTTGATGACCTGCATTTTTGTGAACTTGTGTTCCAAATCCTCCCCTGATGGTATAAAAAATGCTCCATTCATCATTAAATCTCTATCTGACCTCCAATTCCATTGCTTCCATTGAATTTCAGTTGCATATTCCCTCTTTGTTATCTATATTAATTCAATTCCATCAATATATCTAATCCTTCATTGAAATAAGCTAATAAATAATTGATTATAGTTACCTGTTTAGAATTAATGTCATCTGGAGCAATGAATCTATTGCCCTGGCTAATGATTGTGGGCTTGCTGCTACCCCCAATGGCATACTTTTGCCAATGCGTATAGTCATTGTTCACCACATGGATGAAACCCCATCTGCACCTCGGCATTCTCTGCACTAATCCCTTTCCAAAGTGGTTAAACGCTACGGTTATTTGCATTAATCGGTCGATCATGTGAACTTCATTTGCCCCGAACAACATCACCTACGTCGACCCGATCATACATTTTAGATATTATAATACTAATCCTATTCATAAAAAAAATACACCCATCAATGCCACTGTCTGGGGCCCACGATCAAAAGGGACCGTAAACATAATAAGCACTAAACTTTTTGAATTTATTCAAGGCAAATGAGTTAAATTTGTTTTCTTTGGACCCCCGAAATGTCTTATTAAATACCTCGTTGTGATCGGTGAAATGGCTGTTGGAGATGGTGATAGCAGTCGAACCCATGATAGCATCGATTAATCCATCTGAACAATTCGACATGGAAACATGATCAATCCAAATATTAGAAGATGCAAAGATCGAAATTCCATCACCGTCGCTTCTTGTTCTATATCCATAATGATCGATGGAATCCCGAATCAGTCCTCCATTTCCTGGTACTATGTCGTGAATCCGAATATTATGGATGATAACGTTTTGAATAAACTGCAAGGTAATTCCAGCTCCACCGGTAATATGTACAACAACTCCTCTGCCATCAATCGTTTTGTTGCTATTCACCATAAGCTCTTCATTTAGTTTTATCATCATGCTTCTAGAGAACACTATCCAAACCGGTCCATCTTGGATCACTGCGTGGCGTAGGGTTCCGGGTTTAGGGTTGACCATGTCGTTGTCAGATGGATCCGAAACGACGTACATTTTTCCACCCTTTCCACCTGTCGTCTTGTGCCCGAAACCCTTAACACAATCGGCTAACTTCTCGCGGTGGGTGGCCCAGTTTTTGCTGCACCGCCAACATCGGTCGATAGGGTTAGTGGCTTTGCATGGGCCGCCGCCTTTTTTTCTCAACAAGTTCCTCCTAGTGCTGTTATCATTGCTATATTCTCTGCTTACAAATAATGAACATTTTTTTTATGTTACAAAATGATCCACAATGTTATAGATGAAAGAAAAAAAGAAGAACGTACTCGTTAACTTGAGTGTTAAAATTATTTGTCACGTTAAAGGGATCAGGTCGGTAACTCTCGAGGGTGACAGCGTGGGCTTGTTCGGCTTTTTTCTTCCAGTAGTCATCATACTCGGCAATATCGGCCTGCAAAACTGGAATTATACATGCTAATGAAGTAAGCAAGAGAAAGAGGGTGTGGCTGATCTCCATTTACTATTTTTTGGGTGGAATTTTTAATCTCCTTTTCCTATTTTTCGTTTATTTTTTCTTGGCTTCAACTATGAATTTGCTGAATCCAAGTTCAATGGAGGCCACAGCCTCCTTTTTCTTGAGGAGAAACAAATTTGCGAGTTACAGGATATGAACTCCCAAATTAAACTGAAATCTCTCTTTATGATCATGTTTCATATACATATATAAATTTAAACCAATAATTGTAATTTTGTTATATTTGGGGGTGATATGGAGGGATTTCTGGACAACCATTGCCCACCTAACTGTTTCTTTCTAAATATGTCTGTTTTTTGTTCTTCTATCTTAATTTATATTCATCCACGATGTGCAATTTGAAATTTATACAAATTACTTTATTTTTATGGTGCAATCAGTGACTGTCCAAGTAATATATGGTATATAGTTTTCATGTAATAACAGCTTGTTTATGACTTATAACTTTGGATTATTTACAATTTAAAAACAAAAATAGACATGCGTGGAACTTGGTATTGTCTGTTCCAAAGAAACCATGTGTATTGCGTTGTTAACAATTGAAGGAAGTTTAGTTGTAACTTCAACTTGTAATATGATTTATTCAGTTGACTGGTAGACCGTTAGTTACTAATTATTTATGGACATATCACATGTATTTATTATAAAGATCATAATTATTCAACAAAAGCAAAAAGCAACTACAAAACAATCATCTACTTTTCTTGATGCAATTCACATAAAAACTCAATCTATTTTCTTATATCATTCACTTAGATCATCTGATCATCTGGGTTTGAAAGAAACGATGGGAAAGGATAGGAATATAGGAATAGCCATGGATTTTTCAAAGGGAAGCAAATTAGCTCTGAATTGGGCTATAAATAATCTAGTAGACAGTGGTGATACTTTATATGTGATCCATGTGAAGCGATCACAAGATAATGAGACTCGCAACCTTCATTGGGCTACCACTGGCTCTCGTAATTAACCATCTTGTTCTGGTTATAAGGCCTTATTAGTTTTGCAGGCAAGGTGTTTGATATTTGTTCTGTTTGAATTTTTTGTAGCTCTGATTCCACTGGTGGAGTTTCGTGCTAAGGAGGTGGCCAAGGAGTATGAAATTCCTCTTGATCCTGAGGTTTTGGATTCGTTAGACACTGCGTGTAGGCAGAAACAGGTCAGCACTTCATCTTCTAAATTGTTTTGTGATTTGTTGTTGATGTTTTGATTGTGTAAAGTCTGTTCATTGAATTTGGTAAATAGGTGAAAGTAGTGTCGAAAATATACTAGGGAGATGCAAGAGATAAACTATGTGAAGCTGTTAACGATCTGAAGCTTGATTGTTTGGTCATGGGTAGTAGAGGCCTTAGTGCTGTCCAAAGGTTTGCGCTTTACATATTTCTTGCTGTTTGCAGTGATTTGATGGTCCATGACTTCCACCCTTTTTTCATTATCTCAATTCAATTAAGTGAAAAAACAATATTTACTTTCTCAATTTGGCTCATTATCTCAACTTTCATTATCTTTGGGATCTTATACTTCATGTTTGGTATAAGCTTGAGATATTAAAGCTCAATCGTCAATTATTTCAAAAACTGAAATGAATAGGTCCCATTAATTATGGTAAATACAGAGTCAGATTTTATCTCTTTGCCAGATCGTAAATTCATATAAACAGAATTCGATGTCATTTCCAAGCCAAGTGTTCTTTCTTTTAAGATATAAGAAATCGATGCATAATTGCTGCCTACTATATGTCATTTGTAAGATTTAACTTGATATTCGAATATTATGGCCTTTTCATGTTTGATAATTTTTTTTCCTATTTCTGCTTGTTTGAACCATATATAGGCTGCTACTTGGAAGTGTGACCAGTCATGTGATAGCAGCTGTAGTTTGCCCAGTAACTGTTGTTAAGGATACAACCGCTCATTGATTCTGATTTATATAATTATGTGTGGTGTCGTTGTTACTTGTCACTGCTTTGTCTTTCTGTTATTTGTATTTGCTTGCAACATTTTAATGTTTCTGGGATTTCAACTTACTTTCGGTGACATGTGTACTATTTTATTGTATCTTTATTTCACTTGGTTTTTGATTATTTATCCCAGTTTCAAACTAAACTTTGTTCACTGAATCAAGTACTTGCTTTGATAAGCTTCTGAATGTTGCAAGTGGTTTCTAGATGATATTCGCAACTTCAAAGTGTATCTTCTGTATGACAACCGACAAATGAAACAAGTTTAACGAATTACAAAAACTGTTTCTGGGGAGCGGATTTTGGAGGTTGTAGTTAGAGAAGTCTCATGTTCAAATCTCAGTTAATACACTTACAGCGAGAGGTAAAAAATTGACAAAGCGTCGAACATAACTATCTCAATGAAAATACATGACTCTTGGTTATGAATGATTTAGGAGTCTTGTTGCCTTTTTATTTACTGAACTCAAACTTGCAATTTCACTAGTACAACGGGCACACTTTTATTATAAAGCATTAATGCCTATTTATAGATTTACAAGATAATCAAACCATAAAACATTAATGCTTATTTATAGGCTTACAAAATAATCAAACCATGAATTTTCGAAATACAAAATTCAAATCTTAAATTCTAATATAATCTTTATCACATAATTATCATCTAAATAAACTAACTAAATCACAAAGTTAATTTCCACCGATTTTGTAATCAAAATTCTAACAAGTCTATTAGCTTGAAGCATTATAGAGCTAAGGGAGGCAAGGATTGATTCACAGCATCAATTGTACACATGTTTCCCATCCATTTGTACAAACCTGGGAATTTGTGTTCATATATTAACTCGATTCTCATAACTTGCTGTCGAATTTTAAAGAAATAGAATATGGAAAATGCAACAACATCAACGTATCCAATATTCTCCCCTCCGAAAAAATCATTTCCCTTCAACTCATTTTCAAGCAACTTTAAAGATTCCTTAATCTTTTCTTTGATCTGCTCTTTCTCCTCTCCTATGGCCGCACTTCCCTTTAGAGCTGTTTGCAATATCTGCATTATAAAAACCAATTCAAATTCTTCAAAAATCATGTGTTTGGTTCATTTCCTACAGTTGAATAAGTAAAGATACCTTTTCGTCGACAAATTTAGCCCAGAAACGGGCAGTGGCTCGGCTATGCGGTTGTTTGGGTAAGAAAGGATTGTTTAGCCAGATTTGATCAATGTATTCAAGAATGACAAGTGATTCTGAAATGGGTTTTTGGTTGTGTATCAGAACTGGGATTTTCTTATGAACTGGATTTGATTCCAGAAGCAAACTGCTCTTGTTGATGAGATCCTGTTCAATATATTCATAGCCTATTTGTTTCAGAGTCAGGGCTAGTTTTATTCTGTGGCTAAAAGGACTCGCCCATGTCCCTAACAGCTTCACTTTTTCCTCCATTTTTTATTCTGCTAACAATAATGCTTGCCAGACGTTAATTTACACGGAATTGAAGACAAATATATAGTTGAAGAACAGTTCAACATACTGTTATTTTCATAAAAGATAAAAGATTCAACACCTTTCAACTTCAAAGTTCCAACTAGAGCCACACATTGAATTTGGTGGATAATTAAGGGTCCTTTTCGAGAACGACTTATTTGACTTTGAAAACTAATTTAAAAAATGTCAAGTGTACCTCAGTTAATAATATTATGATTTAATTTATAAAAAGATTGGAAATGTAGTTTACATATAATTAAGGTCTAAACAAGCTTAACTAGTAAATTAGTTTTATAAGTTTACATTATATAACTATTATTTTGGCAGTTCATAAATGTATTTGCTTAATTTATTAACTAAATAACTTTAAAAATACGAAAGTCATCAGATTCTATGAATGGGTTTGGGAATTGGGATTGACATTCTAACATTGGATGGAGTATTCGAAAGAATATGTTTTATTGTGAGTCTGATAAGATCAAGGCAAATTAATGTTCAAACTTGCTCAATTAACAAGTCCAGCGTTGTTTTTACTGCTCCATCTAATTGAGCCAAACAAAGAATATAGTACAAATTCGATATAATCTGGGCTAAATTTAAGTTCTAATACATGAAGAAAATGAGCATATTATGCTTAAGAAGCAAGTAATAGTAATAGTAATAGATTCCACAAAAACCCACATAGATATATAGTCGAAAGGACTAAGAGTGGATTAACAAAGTCTAATATTAAGATGAAGCAGAATTAGGAGGTTGAATGCGAGATTTGATGAAAGCAGCAAGCCTATCAGATGGAGGCAGACATTCCTTCACAATATCAATTTGGCCTACTTCGGTCATCCACTTGTGTAATACTGGAAAATTGTCTGCGCTAATAAACTCAATATTAAACACTTGTTCTCTCACTACTTTAAACCAATGTGACAACACAATCATCACAATGTCCAAGCACCCAATTCTTTCGCCTCCAAAAAATTCTTTATCTTTTAACTCATTCTCAACCAACTTCATATTCCCATTAAATTCTTCTTTTAGCAGCTCTATTTCTTCTCTTTTCGCTTCACTAGTCTTGTAAACTGTTTGCATCAACTGCGCGCATAGATTTCTTGTTAAAAAGTTTCTCTAAATAAAATACAACTCATTTTTATTAATATAGTAAAACTTACCTTTTCTTCGACGAATTTAACCCAGAAACGAGCTGAGGCTCTAGCGTAAGGGTCCTTGGGGAAGATGGGATTTTGGGGCCAGGTGTGGTCGATGTACTCAAGAATCACAAGTGATTCTGGTATTGATTTTCCGTTATGAACAAGTACCGGAACTTTCTGGTGAATTGGGTTGGAATTGAGAAGAATTTTGGTCTTGTTTTGGAGGTCTTGGTGGATGTATTGGTATTCAACTCCTTTAAGCTTAAGGGCTAATTCTACTCTGCAACAAAATGGACTTCCCCAAATGCCCAATACCTTCACTTCTTCTCCCATTTTTTCCATTAATCTGCTGTTTTAGATTTTAATCGGATTTAAATTGTGATCTAATTTTCAGTTTAGATTCAAATTTCTAACTTTTGTGGAATCCATCCATTGGTTGTTTGACTTAGAGATGAGTAATATATATGTTCGTCATCCATGTCGACCACGGCACCGATTATATCTAATTATAGGTAAACACATATATTCATACTAGTCAATTTGTTACTGTTATCATGTGCCTTTGGCCCAAAATTTCCTCTAACTCCCCAACTTCTTGCTGTCATAATTTTTCCTTTCATCTTTTCAATTCTCATCAAACACAATGTGTGGAAAGATGTTTGATAAGAGCGCTGATTTGGAAAACTAGAATTGAAATGTTCTGTAATTATTTGTAAACTGTGGAATATAATACAACGTAACATTTTGAATAACATAAATTATCTGATCATATTTTATTCAACATAATATTGATTTAAATATCCCTTTTGAGTCAGGTTCTATAAACCGAATGCTTTTAGGTGTTCAAAAAATAACCAATGATAAATTAATTTTATAAATATGAGAATGTTGAAGAGAATATATAAGATAAATAGTCTCAAAGTCTCGTATCAAAATTCTTCTTAAAGGTATGTTTAAGTTATAAGAAGCAAGATTAACTTAATTCATATGAGATAAAGTAGATCATGTAGTCACAAAAAATAATTAAGTGCAACAAAACATTTTCCAGCCCAAAATTCTATAAATAAAAACAAATGTAACAAAATATCAAAACAAACCAAACTTTATTTATAACTTTCAAGGTACATGATACACACATAATAATCACACAAAACACAATAGAGATGGAATAAAACATGATAATCATAATAACAACACGTTCAAGCATATAGTATATATAGGATCAACAATATGATGTCGAAAGGTCACAACTATTCGACATTTAATATCATAGATCATGCATGCTTGATTTATTTTATAAATATGCAAATAACCCAAACTTAAACTTAATAGTAATTAAGTATGCATATGATGATGGCAATGACGATCATCAATAGTTGCAATCGAAATTGCCCTCGAAGTTGCCATGACGACGAGACTCAAAATGATTTTTGAAAAACTCAAGATGTTCGTCTCTTGGAGGGAAGCAGGCATGAACATGTTCATGCTTATGCAGCTTATGAATCCATTTGGACAAGTGAGGATGCTTGTGTTCAGTAATCAACTCAACTTTAGTGACTTCAGATTGAACTTGGAGCCAATGTCCAGTAAATATCACCACAATGTCCAAATACCCTATATCTTTTTCATCATGGAAGTATTCCTTGTCTCTTATCAGTTCCTCCAGCTTGTTCACATGATGATGAAATTCTTCTCTTATCCTTTCTTTCTCCTCATCTATTGCGAAATGTATCCTCCTTTCAGTTGGTATGATCTGCATGCATCCAAATCACACACATGTCAGTAGCTGACATATATCACACGGAGACAACTATACCACTGCTCTAGGGTATCCCTTCATAAGAATGATCAACTATAACAAAAAGTAATAGATAGATTACCTGTTCATCAACAAATTTGGCCCAGAAGCGAGCCGTGGCTTTGTGATAAGGGTCTTTGTGCATGATATGGTGGTGATGAAGATGGTGATGGTCCCAAGTCTCATCAATGTACTCAAGTATAATAAGAGAATCACAAATGGGTCTTCCATTATGAACAAGAACAGGAACTTGCTTATGAATAGGGTTATATTTGAGCAGCAAATCACTCTTGTTGTAGAGATCTTCCTCTATATATTCAAAGTGAACACCTTTCAGCCTCAGGGCTAGTTCAACTCTACGAGTGCATGGACTTGCCCATGAACCATACAGCTTCACTTCATCTCCCATCTTTTTGGACTTACTTTTACTATTAGATATTCTTGTGTTTGATTAGAGTTGTGAATGATTTACTTTCAGGAGAATTTGTATGTTTATATAGAGTGATTTGGAACCCTAAACAACATATACTTCCAAGTGAATACATTTCAAAATTGAACATTGATGACTACATTTTTAACTAATCCATTTTTAGATTACAATTTGCAATTGGATAATCATTTACCCAACTAATCCCCAGGAAAAAGATCAATTCTTCGTTGTATAGATCTTTTTTTATGTGATCTGGGGGATGACACATAAATATACGAGTCCAATTTTATATTATCAACTTTATTGCTGTACACATACATCTATGTAAACAACTACTGGTCACTAGCCGCCTCTCTTTTTACCTTCCTTTCTTTCCTTTTCTTTTCTTTTATGTGTTTAATTTATTTTGTTAAATAAGGACTATAATTTACGATTTGGTATAAAGAATCAATTGGACTCTAAAATTTGTCTTAATGTTATAAGTTGTTACTAACTACAAGTGGGATGGCAAGGACTAATCATGGACCACCAGCATTGCCCATTTTACCTATTTAAATGACTAGTCAAACTTCTAATTTGAAGGTAATTCATACTCTCAACATTCTCATTTATTACCAGAAAACTTCCTTGGCTTAACTATCGGAATAACCACACTAACAACCCGACTATAGTTTTTTCTAACCCATAATTGTGTTGAACATCAGCTAATATTATAGGCAGGGATGTCATTGAACTAGCTAGTTTAAACATGATAATTAGATATGCGTTATTAACATGTATAAATAATTATGCGCAAAGAAAGTTTAACTAGTAAAATATTTATGCTTCGAGGTGTTATATAAATTTGACATTACCATTATTTATGTTTATAATTACTACGATTATTATTACATTCCGCAACAACTATTGCTTAATTTGAATCAATGGGTGTGCAACTAATTTAAAGTTACATCACATGGATGAGATTGGTTAAAATTAAAACTTGAAAGAAAAAAGTGTCAAACATCCATTTAGTCATTAATGATGTCTGAGATTAAGGTTTCCTTCCTAACCTCCCGAAAAATCCCATTGAAGCAGTCAAATTTCGAAAGGCAAAGCTATGGCATATTTGCACTATTTAAGATCTTATAAGAAACTCGGACTCGGTGTTAATGATATGGCTTGGGCTTCAGTACAAACGTTAGAGCCAGAGGTAGAGATGGGCTTAGACTCTTAAGTTTAGAAGCAGGATAGAGTCCATTAATTTTTTTTTAATTAGGCGGGTTACCAGTTAGCGTTTTTCTCTCCCGAAACCCTAGCTCTTCGCCTTCTTCGTTTTCTTCTGATTCTTCCTGCGGTATGTTTCTCTCGGTCCAACCTTATATTTGTTCGATCATTCTTCTCATAGATAAGTAGTCAATGCAATGCTGTATTTTGATTTTATGGAAATGAATCTGCTTATTTGTCTCGATCGAATTGCTTTTTCAGTTATATGTTTATTCGTTGTTTCAATTACAGTTGGTAGTTTATATGTTTTATTTGCATTTTTTAGCACAACAGATTTTCAGTTTCGCTACTTGCCACTAGATTTTCAGGTTGCGCACCATAAAAATATGAATATTCGTGAGAATTTAACACTTTGTCGTATTTATCTTGTTGTAGTATCATCATTATAATATAGTGTTTATGATGGTCCTTCTAGTCTAAGTATATTAGATGATTTAGTTACTTAAAAAAATGTGCAATCTGTGACCTCATAGATTTAGTGTCAACAACTAGGCCAAGACATTTGTCACAAGTTGATCTGGTGACTATATCTTACTGTATGCATATAAATTGAGTTATGTTTGTGAGTGACATTTCTTAAATCCTTTTAGCTGTGAAGATGGTGAGAGTTAGTGTGTTGAACGACGCTCTGAAGTGCATGTACAATGCTGAAAAGCGAGGAAAGCGCCAAGTCATGATCAGGCCTTCCTCGAAAGTGATTATCAAATTTCTTCTTGTTATGCAGAAGCATGGTATCTAATTATCTTTTCATAATACATTTTAATTTCATGTTAATTGTTCTGGAAAAGATCCATGATATTAGTTAGTCTTGTGTTTGTTTTAATGTAGGATACATTGGTGAGTTTGAGTTCGTTGATGATCACAGATCTGGGAAAATTGTGGTCGAACTGAATGGAAGGTTAATCAAATGTGGGGTTATCAGCCCTCGCTTTGACATTGGTGTGAAAGAGATTGAAGGATGGACCGCCAGGTTGCTTCCCTCGAGACAGGTTAGCATAGTGAATTTAGATACCTTTTTTAATCATATAGCTCTCTTGCGTCTGATCAAGTTTATTAGTCTTTCAGTTACTTACATACCAACTTCATATATGTAGAGTGTGTTTGGAAAGGTCTATTTTGAAAGAATTCAATTCAATTGAATCCACTTTGTCAAATTTCCTTGTTTGGAACAAAACAAATATTGATAGAATTCAAATCATGCAAGATTTGAGTTCTTGTGAATGCAAGGAATAGAATCTTGCAAAAAATTGCAAGATTTCAAGGGAATTCATTTAAGTTTTGCCTTTGAATATTATTTTTCGTTTTCACCATTTTAAGGAGTCAAAATACTTTGTATAAATTATTTTGAAAAAGTGTCAAATATATTAATTAACAATCAATTGAATTCTTTAATTTGAATGAAGTTTCCAAACAAAGGAATTTGTTTGAGAAATCAATTCAATTGACTTCTCTTAAGTAAATTCAGTTAAGTTCTTTTCATTTTCTTATGGGATTTGTTTTCATAAACCCCCGTAATGTGCATCTTGATATGTGATTTGCAGCATTTTTAGGTTGATAAGTTAGTTTTTGAAGCATTTAATTTGCAATTTGCTATTGGTGTTTGACACCTTCAATGCTACATACTGCAGTTTGGTTACATTGTCTTGACTACTTCTGCTGGGATTATGGACCATGAAGAGGCCAGAAGGAAAAACGTTGGTGGAAAGGTGCTTGGGTTTTTTTACTAAGCCTGTCGTTATCCCTCTTGTTTTCCCTTGTTCATCTGCGGAATTATTACTATGAACTTGAAGAGTATTTTTGAATGATCTTGATTACTAAGATGCATTCTTTTTTTCTTGAAAGGATATATTGGTTATTTAAACTGCTTTAATCGAAGATCAATTCTAACACCTTGTGTCAATGTGGTTACCATATATCCTTTTCGTTTTATTTTGTTTCTCTTGTTACGCTTTGCTGCCCTTTGTGCGTTACTATTCCTTGCAAGTGTTATTGATAATTGTGATTTATTTTGGAAAAATTTGGCCCTTTCTTTTGAACTTATAATCAGAAAATTAAGTTCAGTTCAGGTGTGCATAGTTTTAATTTATGCACCGAAATAAGTTTAGTACAGATCAGTTCTAATGCGCAAGAGAACATGACTTAAGGTTATGTCAAACAATATGCTGCGTTAAGTTAGAATCAGACTGCCAAGTATCGATATAATGCTGAGATGATCTGAAGTATGGAGATATATAAGTTGAAATTGCTGTAATTACCTCCTTTTTGATTCTATAACAAAGGAATTGAGAGTTGTTAAATTACTGGTTCTCTGAAGTCTCGCAAATGATGTCCTTTTAGATGTTGCATTGACCACATGAGATTATCGAGAACATTCAGTTGTCGCCGCTTTTTTTGTTCTCCCGAATAATGCATTTATGTCAAACACCGGGATTCTCCTCATGAACTACATAAAACTACATTTCAAATTTTTGAAAGGAGACGAAAGGTTTGTGTTTTTTATTTTGAATTCTTTTGGAAATGAACGCCTTTTTTTAAAATATTTATTTCGAGCATATCTTTAACGTTAAGACTGTCAACAAGAATTAAAATTGTGGACTGGGATTAAAGGACAGGTATTTTACGTATCATTTTTTCATCCATGTTTTTATTTAAATGTGTTTATAGCAGTTAAAAGTAAATTAAATAGAGAAACAAAACCACGACACAAAATTAATATAAAATCTAAGTGGTTTAAGTTTAGAAAAGTGTTTTCAAATATCACAAAAGTGTTGCGAAAGGTTTAAAAATGTGTTGCTAAAATTCAGAAAGATGTTTAGTTAAATTTATTATTCTAATTTATTAATAATTATAAAAAAATATCAATCCGTCGAGGTTCCAATTAATTCCAACTTAAACTTTCGGAGGTTCTAACCGCTACACTTGTGTCTAGCGTTTTTTAAAACACAAATTTTTATACATATGTAATTCAGTCCACAATTTGAAAAATATAATCTCTATTTGTAATAGAATTAACTTCAGATTAAAAATAAACATTTAGGTCCCCATTTGTTTACCAGAAAATATTGTGCAGGAAAATATACTTTGAATTTTCCAACGTTTGTTTCACATCAAGTCAATATGAAAATATAACGTAAATAAAAAGAAATGTTTTCCCATAAAAATAACTCATCCTTCGTGTTTACTAATTGTTATCTTTGCAATTTGTTTGATGTTAATCTCATTCTTCCACTCTTTTCTTCATATTCTTAATTTCTTGCTCTCTTTTCATTTATTAACACATTTTCTACGTCTCCACTTACATAAAAAGATTCATATTTCAATTTCAAAAAGAAATAAAACCCATATTTACTTTCTTATTCTCTTTCTTAATTCAATTCCTATTTAGATTCTCCTTTTCTTACCAAACCAAATTCTATTTGTTATTAATTTTCAAACCTACAATTGTAGATTTGGATTAGAAAACGTAGAGCACTCCAAGTAACCAAATCAAAACGATTGAAAAATAAAATAATCTGTACACCATTTTATGGTGAATTTGGCACAAAATAATAGTGTTCAATTGATTGAATCGAAGGTTAATTGGCACAAAATAGTAGCGATCAGTTGACCGAATTGAAGAAAAGCGGAAATGTATAATAACAGAAGAGAGAACAACACATCATTGCTGATGAAAGATTGAAATAACAAAAGAGAGTTGGGAAGAAGAAGAGAGTTGGCAAGAAGTGAGAAATTGAGAATGTGAAGGAAAAAATAGGATTCTATATTGACTGTTGGATAAAAAAAATAAACGATATTTAATATTTTTTATATTATTTATTTTTTAATAAATTAAATTAAAAGAAACAGGAGCAAGAAATTTTAAGTAAATGCTTTTAATTGTAATATGGGTAAGAAACTAACGTTGAACCAGTAGGAGAAATGGTTTTTTTTTTTTTTTTTTTTTTTTGAAAACTAGGAGAAATGGTTATTAGAATTCAATTTAATAGGTAATGTCCCTGTATTAAATTATAGTGCCCGTTAGGACTTAGGAGGTACCCCACAGCCCCTTGAAGGGCTTGAACCAAGTGTCAAGAGCAGATTTGCTCTCAAAAGATCGCTAAAACGCAGCGCAGCAAGAAAGTAAACACATATTTTTGAACTCCGTAAGTCTGTATTGATATTTAACACGCACCACGCCACGCCACAAATTACTTCCCACCACCAAGCCATGGCCCTTTAGCTTTCTTTCTCCCTTTTACTTTTGCCTCTGAGAACATGTTTTGCTCTTACCCCAAAAGCAATTGAAACGTGCAGCACCGATATCATATGGAACAATTAATTGAAAAAAATAACTAATTAAATTGACCATGAGAAAGATCTTGGGGGAATTTTTTAAGAGAAATTTGAATCCATGCAAAACAAACACAATAATTGAGACGTGAAAATGTAATCAAGGTTAAAAAACTCAGAACACACGAAAATGCGCTTTATAGATTCTGATTTCTCTAATTTATTGCTATTTTGTATTTCTAATGTGTTTTTTCATTAAATTTTTCATTCCTATTCTTATTAATTTGTTTAACTTTCAAGATAATCATTCCTATTTTTTTTTACTTAAAGAGTAGGACGAATATTATTAATCAGAAGTGATTACAGCTCTAATCAAAGATGGATAAAAATGTAACCATGTCCTCCTACCTGTCGAAGAATCAGCTACTCTAGCTAGAACATGTGCAGCCTGGTTCGCAGACCTACTAACAAAAACTAACCGAATGGAAAAAAGTTGTTTTAACAGAGCAATATTTAAAACCGAATAGGAATAAATGTTTAAACACTAGCAAATTGTTTTCATTGAATATATTAATGAAGTCTTGAAAATAAAATAGGATATTTATGAAATGATTAAAAGTGAATCACCTCATTCGATTAATTGTTTTTTTAAAAACTGTGAATTAGTTAAAATGACAATATTAAGTAGATGGAGAGAGTACCAAATAAGATGTTTTGATATATTTTCCTATATATATATATATATATATA
>CATIWQ010084186.1:0-11978 GCA_949673415.1 Euphorbia schlechtendalii | reverse complement strand
CGGACAAGCTTCCAGATTCGCATGCTCTTTTCGAAACAAGATACAATCTTTTGCACATGCATGAATCCTCTCAAACTCCAAGCCCATAGGGCACATGAGTTTCTTTGCCTTATACAAGTTGTTAGGGAGTGTGTTCCCATTAGGCAACATGTCTGCCAACACTTCTAACAAATCCTTGTAATATTCGTCGGTGACATTATGTCTTGTCTTTAAATTGAACAATGTGAGGACAGCTGATAGTGTTGTGTATTTAACACAACCAGAAAATAGCTTCGTCTTTGATGCTGTGTATATACTTTCAAACATGTTGGGATACTCTGTGAAATTCTCTTCTACATCCTGCAGCATTTCATCAATTCTATCATCTTTATCCCCCACATGTACATCATCAACAAATGAATCAACTATTGGCTCATTTATGGGAGTAGTACTCGAGCTCTCTTCAACATCTAACACTTCACCATGCCATGTCCACCTTGTGTACCCTTTTGTAAAACCCCGACGAATTAAATGATCTTTCAATATGCCTATGCTTTCAGGAATCCTTGTGTTATTGCAATCGTAACAGGGACAACGAATACCAAGCCCAGTTTTTGACTTGTATTCAAGGGTATCAGCAATGAACTCGTTAACACCTTGCAAGTACCTAACAGAAGCCCGTTTCACATGCATCCAACTCCGGTCCATAGTCTTTTCACACACACACACACACATATATATGTCCCCTGTTACATACTAGTTTAGAAATTCTTAGATGCTAAAGCAAAGACTATATATTATAAATTGCAATTAATATATAAACTATCAAATTTACAGTAAACCCCTAATACAAGTCCAAAACTTTCAGCATATATCTCAACATCATCACAATCATCAATCTTAAGATAAAAGAGATTAAGCTTCTGTCAATAGATTTTATCGATGGAAAAAAACTACTGTTTTCACCTAATACATTTTTATGCACACTCAGTTCACACAAAATCATTATGAAAAGGTAAAAGAATAGATTAAGACAGGGTACATTTTATTATGCAAGACACAAGCAACATCATAATAAAAAGAATTGAATATATAAATGCATTTGATATCACATCACAGCACAAAGTTCATCTATAAATAACCAAAACATATCCTTCAAAATTACCTTGTTGGCAGAGCTTCTGCAGCTGACAGATTAAAAGGAACTTGACCGAATTGATGCTGGTCCTAAATCGAGCTAGAGAGCAGAGACCTGTGTTAAGAGTAAAACATAAAATTTCAATTAGGTCAAAAGCTTGAACAAACCAGCCACATACCTAGAAAAAAAGAAAGGAAAGAAAGTGGATGAACAAAGAAGCAACGGAGGCGGTGGAGCGACGGGATGCGACGGAGGTGGTGGAGTTATCGGAGACTATAGTAGTCAAAACGGTAGAGGTTTATGTATACGAAGAAATTGGGGAATTATAAAAGGATATTACGGGCGGTTCTACAAGAAGATCGTCCGTAATAAGTATTCCGGACTATCCATACATAATGACCATCCGTAATACATTATTTATATTTTTATGGAAGGGTATTGCAGACGGTTATTATATAATAACCATCTGTAATACCTCTCTTTCATTGTGGATGGTTGGTTCAAAATAACCATCAGCAATACTATAATACGGATAACTAAAGAATAATGTATTACGAACGGTTTGTTTTTAACAACCGTCCGCAATACTTTTATATATATTCCGGACGGTTGTTATATAACAACCGTTTGTAATAACCACCTCCGTATTTTTTAATGCTCAATGCAAATGATTTCTTGTAGAACCCTCCCAAAAAGTGTGACCCTATAGGGCCTTTCTGCACTAGTGAAACAATGCTCCACATAGATAAAAGTGCAATGCGAGGAAATAAGGATAATGAATCCATTGGCTATAGGTAGATTCTTATTTGAACTCAGTTTGACCTGTCAAGCGATTCTATGTTGGTAAGGGATTCCACCTAGGAAGCATCTTGTTATAACAATCCTTTAGAAATCCCATATACTTATCCAGCGCTTTCCTTGTCAACTTATATTCTTTCTCGTGATGACGATAAACTAGGTAGTCCTTCCTATCATTCTTCCACACCAATGTGACCACCATCTCCATGTAGTTGTCCACACTATTCCCTAGAGACATATTTGAGAAAATGACAAAGTTAAGAATTCTAAGATAATACATTACTCTGTCATAAATTCCAAGGTTGATGAAATTGTTCCTATGAATGGTAAAGGAACTTTTATATTCATCATCCTTGATAACTTCAAAATGATCTCCTTCCTCACGAGAATGGATCAGGAATGGAGCCTTGTACCATTCTTGTAGGTTTGTTGGAGGGACTAGATTGGATTTGTTTGCGATAACTATTATAAAATGAAAGAAATTCTGAAAAAGATGAGGTAGTTTCAAATTTGGAATAGAATTATGATTGGAAAGGTAGAAATTCAGATTGTAAAAGTGAGAAATTGATAAACACTTGCACATCAATTTTATAAAGGTTTGAGGATTAACCGTCTAATAACTACTAAACTGCCGTAGTTATCGTATAAGTCACGATGATGATTATATGTCGCGATCGTGACTTACAGAATTTGAGAAATAGAAAGTTTTAATAAGGGATTCATGAGCACGAATGGGGGTCACCAACGTTAATAGGAAAAATAGAAGAAAATCTTCTATTTATTGATAATTCAGACATATTAATATGACATATCACCTCCAAGATGATTATTTCATATTCTTTATCACATCCAAGTTAGGATTGACAAATTGTACAGTTAGGAAATAAACAAATAGATATAAAATTAGAAAATGTATCGTAGTCTCCAAATTCCTGATCTTCTTGAACACACTTACCTTTTCCGACAACGGGGATAAAAAGTTGATTGCAAGATTTAGATAAAAACCTTTTTCCCCACTTTTCTACCGATAAGATAAAAGTTCGAAATATGAACAGGTGTTGTCAATACTGCTTGTCAAATAGAAAAATGGTGACCACTGCAAGTGTACAATTTTGATGTAGTTTTAAAAGATATCGATCCCACAGGGAAGGAATTCGGTTCTAAAGACCAACTAGAGTTACGGAAAATAGAAAATAAGAGGGTTTGGATTATAAACTGATGAATAGATAGATGTATGAATAGATTAGAGAAGATGAAAACTATATACATATTCCTTACAAACAAGGATAGCAGAGAAAAACATGCAAAATCATCAAGAAGATTTCATACACTAGATAACATTAACAAAAACAGTTATAGACAGCCTAATATTCAATAAGTCATCGCAGAGCAACACATGAGATGACTTTTCTAAATCTAGGGTAAACGAATTATGACACTTATAAGAACCTGGATAACAATATTACTATGCTTAGTATGGGTTGTTCTCACATAACCATATTTAACAAGTTACCATTTGGCCAACTAAATAGCATTATAATCGCAGATCCTATGACTACACACAATTTTATTAACCTCTAAATCACTCTTAAAGTTAACTCGAAAGCATATAACTTGATTAATATAAATAACGCAAGACGAAATTCTCATTATGACACATAGATATATTATCAACTTCGAAATAGAAAGTATATAGCAGAAAACAAAGTAAAGTTGTAAGGTATGCAAGTGAAAGTTAAAGTTGATCAAACCGTATCCTCTCTATTATGGGAGTCGTCAATTCCCCGCAATTCTTATATCTACTTTGAATTCGGTCTCGACTTGTATAGAACCTCCGCTAGGATGCTATTCTTTGTGAATATCAAATAAAAGAATGTTGAAGAATGAAAACTTTTATTGATAAGTGCTTTGCAATTACACTCATACAATAATCATTCGAATTTGTGTAGAATTCTAGTGATCGAAATAAGAATCGAATCACTTACACATTTTTCTCACTAAAACTTTGAACATAGCAAAATTTACATATTTTCACTCTCTATCATACATGCATATTACTATTCAATGCCTACACTTACTTCCCACAAAATTGGTGTGATTTGAACCCTATTTATAAAGTACGAAGGGTTGCGTTTATCCAAACAAAGAGTCGTGTCCATTGGCGAAGGGTTGCATCACTTCAATATGATTGGATGCAAAGATTCATTCTCATCCACAATGGAGAGCCTTCTTTTTATGATTGGTTGACTTCCAAAAGGTGTCTTTTCGATTGACAGTAGTTGATGGTGGTTGATCGTTCTTATCCGGTGATTGGTAGTTGAGAAGAGATAACCAACAACTGTCATAAATCATGATCGTGAATCAGATGTCACGATCATGAATAATGATTTGTAACTTTCTACTTATGAAGAGTAACAAGTCGTGACTGCGAATGGGTGTCACGATCGTGAACAATGCCTTTTTCATAATTCTTCTTTGCAACTTTACCGATTTTTTATAACTCCGATCCTAAGCCAAATCCTTGTGTTCCATGCATCTTTTTGCTCCTTTTTCACTCTTTTTCCATAGAATTCCTTCTTTGATCATTTTACTCCCAAGATTTACCTAGTTTCTGCATTTGCATAAAAAACAACTACATACCACGTGAAAACTTTTATATGAAGTATAAAATGACTCAAAACCATATCGTTTTATGATTGAAAATATTATGATAATAAGTGTAAATATACACTTATCAGATATTGTTGGTCACGACGTTCTTAAGATGGTCCAACAATTTTTTAACACAGGTTTTATGCTCCTGGTTTGAAATTCTAATCTCATGATGCTTATTCTTAAGAAAGAAGGAGCTGTCCATGCTAAGGATTGCCTACTAATTGTCATGAGCAACTTCATGTTTAAGATTATTAGAAATATCTTGGTGGAGAGGTTAAGCATGATTGCTTCTCGTGTTATCTCCAATAACCAATTTGGTTTTATTAGAGGATGATGTATCAATGAATGTATTACCGCTACATCTGAAGGGGTTAATCTTTTGAATAAGAAATGCTTCGGAGGGAATTTCTGTTATGATAATTGATATCCGGAAAGCTTTCGACACACTTGACTGGGACTTTTTGGGATCGATTCTACGCTCTTTTGGATTTTCAGAGACATTTGTTGGATGGATTGATAGCATTCTTCAGTCTTACCGCATCTCAATTCTAAAATTGCTTGGTCCTAGGGGTTATTTTAAATGCACACGCAGGGTGCAACAAGGAGACCCGCTATCCCCGATTCTATTTATTTTGGCTGAGGATTTTTTGAGTCGATTTATTACGAAGATGGTTCATTTCAAAAAATTGAAACAAATGAAATACATCACGTACTATCTATTTCCTTCACATATGCTTTATGCAGATGATGTTCTTCTTTATGGAGTGCCATCTATCAGAAATATGAGACAGTTAAAGGAGATTTTCAAACGATATGGTAACATCTCTGATTAGTGGGTTAATTGGCTCAAATCTTGCATCTATTTTGATTAATCGGTGAGTTCAACAAGGGCGACAAGGCTGGCCAGCTTTACTGGAATTCGTATTGGCAAGCTTCCTTTTTATTATTTGGGTGTGCCTCTTTTTCATGGTGCACCAAGAGCAGCTAAACTTCGCGATTCATTTGATGAAACAATGTTGAAATTTTCTAAATGGATGGGGAGTGCGTTATTGATGGCGGCGAGAATTGTTCTAGTTCAATCAGTGATTAATAGCCCATTGCTTCATTCTTTCATGGTTTATAAATGGCCTAAGAACTTATTAAATCGGTTAGAGAAGGAAGTGCGGAATTTTATCTGGATGAGTTCTATTGATAAAAGGAAAGTGGTAACAGCCTCGTGGAGTAAATGCAAGAAACCGACTAGTTGTGGGGGCCCGGGTTTGAAATCTGTGGAAGAATTGAATATTGCTATGTTGATTAAGCTTTCATGGAGCCTAATCAAGTCCAATTCGAATGTAACAAGGCTGCTGAATTCCCGTTTCTTTCACAACTCTCAGCATCGAATTTTCATTCACAACACTAGCATTTGGTATTCTATTCAGCCCGTGTATGATATTATTCATTCCCAATGCATTTCACAACAACTGGATAGCAGGGATGAGATGATTTGGATGCCGAATATCAATGGATCTTTCATGGTAAAGGTTTTCTACCATTGGCTTCAATCAGAGGAGAAACAATGTATTCGATTTACAAAGCTTTGGCACAAAACAATAGCTCCTTCTCATTCTTTGGTGGCATGGAATGCAATTACCGGGTATATCTCTGCACATGATGTGCTATAACGGAAAGGTATTAATGTGGTTTCTATTTATTCACTTTGTTCTTGTAATTGTGAAACAATTGATCACCTTTTTGTCTCTTGCTATTTTATGAGACAATGTTGGAATGCATTGAGCTCTCTTTTTCGAAGATTAATCGATTTAAATGGAAGTTTGATTGATGTTGTTGACTCTACAAGGATGCAGCACTTTAGTACTCAGATTGAAGCACTTTGGAACTCAGGGATCACAACCACTATTTGGTTGATATGGCATGCGCGAAATAAAAGTATTTTTTACAACATCTAGCCGAATATCCACCACACTCTGCACACGTTGTAGGCTGTTTTGCGCCAAACGGATAAGGTCGGATTTGGTAATATGTGGAACTCGATGGTAGAAAGAAATATTTTGGGATCTCTTTCGATTCAGCCCCATCATAGAAGAGCCCCCAGGATCATTCCAGTTTGTTGGACAGCCCCCTCGAAAGATTGGATTAAAGTTAACATGGATGCTTCATTGATGGGAACACCGGGAGACTCAGGTTGCGGTGGCATCATTAGGAATGAAAATGGTGAGGTGCGGCACTATTTTGCTTTCTTTATAGGCATCTCGTACTCATTTATTGCTGAATTAAAGGCGGAGATTTATGCAATTAATTTTGCACCTGATAAGGGGTGGCGTTACATTTGGCTTGAGAGTGATTCAATGTATGTTGTCTTACTGCTCCGCAATAGGCACATGGAGGTTCCTTGGTTGATTTGGTCGGCATGGAAGGAATGTTTAGCCAAGATGAACAATTTTAAACTCGTTGTTTCTCACATTTATAGAGAAGGGAATCGCATTGCAAATGCTCTTGCGGCTTACGGTAGAATCATGCAATCTTCTGATACTTGGGACAATGCTCCGAATTTCTGCTTACCTTTTTTAGTTCATGATAGAATGAATAGAGTTAATTATAGATTCAACTAGTTTAGTTGCTTTTATTTCTTTTAGTGTTGGTCATTTGTTATGGCCGATCACTGGATTCGTTTTGTATCTCTTTTATTTTTTTTCTTTTTTTCTATTTAATAAATTGTAGGGGGGTTTTTAATAGTGGGGAAGGGTGGGTCCCCCCATGGTGTTAGCTCCATGGCCTGTCTTCAGGTGTGGGCCATAAGCTGCGCTTTCACTAAAGGACTTATGTCACCCTCGCTTCTTTCTTCCTGGCCCTAATCTTATTCAAAAAAATCAGCCCCAGGTAAATAAATGGCAACCTCCCAACTCGAATCCTAACCAATTCTATTAAGGAAGCCACTTTTGCCGCTGGAACAAATTTATAAAAAAATTCTTAAGACTTGTCCCCGTTAATACATTGACCCGAGATAGCACCATAATGATCAAGAACTCCTCAAATTGGATAACTGTCTACTCAAAAAATATTCAACAATCCCAAGATGATGGAGAGAGCAGATACCCCTGACAGACTCCCTGCTGCAGCTGAAAAAATCTTTAATGCAACTATTTGTCGTAATCGAGATTTTTGCTCAACTTAATATTGCACTAATCCACCAGCAAAATTTATTTGAAAATCCAAATGCCTCTAAAACCTATAAAATAAACGACCATTCAAGGGAGTCGAAGGCCTTCCTAGTGTCGAGCTTTAACGCAATATTGCCACCAAAAGCTTTATTATTAAGGACATTTAACACCTTCCAAAGCTAAGGAAATGTAGTAATGAATATTCCTTCCTTTAACAAATCCAATTTGAGACATAAATAATACGAGAAGCCACACACAATAGACGATCATCCATCATTTTATTAATGATTTTGTGACCAAAGTTGCTCATGACAATTGGCCTGAACTCAGAGAGATGGATAGCCCCATCCCTATTAATTAGACATTAAAGTCATAAGATTAGAATTAAGACCAGGGAGGATAATACCTATTATGAAAAACCAAATCACCATGTTGTGGACATCTTTTCAAACAATGTCCCATAAGGCTTGAAATAATATGCCAATAAAACCATCCGGGACTGGAGAAACTCTGCATTTAAATCAAAGACAGCCGCCCTATTCTCCTTAGTAGGCATACGAGTTAAGGTGCAATTTTCTTCCTGTATAAAAAGCTTCGGAATAATCGCATAAGCATCCTCATAATCCCTCGTTGTGTCTTGGTCCAAACAAAAAAGCTCCAAATAATAAGAGATCACCTGATTTGTAAATATTTCCTTTTCAGTAGTAATAATGCCATCAATTTCGAGAGAATTCATACATGCCGCCTCTTTCTTAATATTCGCCATGTGATGAAAGAATGTCTTGTTTGATCCCCCACTTTTAACTATGATATTCGACTTTTCTCTTTCAGATAAATTTCTTTCCTCAAAAGATGCTCATTAAGTTGGGAGTGAGAATCAAATTCCAGCATACTAAATTCCTCTAAAACTCCCTCATACGTAATGCAGGCTGAGAGTTGGCTAAATCTCATTCTAGTGATTAATCCTCTCGTCTAAATGACTAAAATCCTCCTTATTCCAATGTTTGAGAATCGATCTTAGTGTTTTTAATTTCAATGTAAGTAAATTCATCGGCTGTAGAGAAGGGAAGTTACCTTGCCAATGTTCTAAGATGACTGATCGAATATTGGCATCCCTAACCCACATGCTCTAGAAACCTTGAATAATCCTGAATCCCTTCTGAACAAGATTAAAATAGTGGATGATGGTCTAAACAATGATATGGAAGCACCACCATATAGATAGTTTGCCAACTGCAATCGAAATATGATAAATATGTACTCTGTCCAATTTACAATCCACTCTTTCGTTACCTGCTCTGCTATTATACCAGGTGTAAACCGGACCTAAAGTGGCAGGTTTCAACAATTCGTAGCTATCAATGAACCTCCAAAAATCAACGTAGCTATTAGAATTCGGTGTATTACCCATTTTTCATGGCTTCCAAGGACCCCATTGAATTCGTTAATTACCGCCCAATTCCCCGGATTTGACTCGCGAAAACAATAATATAAGTATACATATTCCATCTCTCGACAACATAATTACTGCCACATAGCAACCCAAAAAAAATGCACCACACTTTATTGAAAATGAATTTACAATAATCACTTGAAAAGTAATTAAGGAAATAGAAAAGTTGACCACCGAATGAACTGATTTAATCATCCACAAAATTGGAGGATCCTTATCATTAACAGCTACCAATTCGAACCCGATTCTCCTCTAAAAAGCCATCTCTATCTTGTAAAATCAACCATCGGTTCCACAATACATAGAAGTAAAGGTTTATGAGAAAAAACAAGGTTAGAGACCATTCACTGGGTATCAGAATGATTGAAACCCCGACAATTCCAGTATAGACAATTCATTCAGAATGGCCCCGGGTACTCCGACCCAGCATCGACAATTTTAAACCTCCTCGATTAATTTTCTTGCCCCTTATGATTAGCCATGTCTCTTCATTCTCTTCTTCCTCAGTTTGATTGGCCCAAGACTTCATCGTTATAGCCTTTCGTTTGTTGTTAGAGGCCTTTAATGATGAAGGGTCGTTGAGATTGACTTCTAAATTAATTCCTTCCAGATTAAAAATATGCTCTTGAACTAAAGGAGTAGATGAATGCTCAATTTGGTCCGCTACTCCGTGAACATCAAGATTTTCTTCATTGTCAACCGAAAACTCTTCCTCAAACTCCTCCATGGTAGATTAAGTCGCATGATCATTAATAGCTTTCTTGACAAGGTCTTTCTCGATATTTTGGGTAACTAATTCGGTTGGAATATCGGATTTGTTATTCTTCCTTTCCTTGAATGCCTGCTGCTGTTGTTTACTCCTCTATATAAGAACAAGATTTGGGTAACCAATCTTCTCTTCATTGGCCTTTCAGGTCTGTCCATCATTTAGCTATTTATTTCTCTTGCTGTTCGTAAATTTGTGTCCCCCCAGGCCATAAAGCTTCCAAAAATGTGGTGGATTTTCATAAACAATATCAATCCACAGTTCCCACTTTCCCCGACAACGAGGTTGACATGTCAGTATCAACCAAAACACGAGCTAAGTGGCCATAGCTACCTTCTCTAGTCGCCCTGTCAATTCTTCATAAAATTCCAAAACAACTTGTGATTAAGGGTCATAGGATCCAAATATTCCAAAGGAAGATCTTGAAGGCGTACCCAAACCTAAGCATTTGTAGCCTTCTACGCATAAGGGTTGAAGTGTGGCACCCACTGTTGGATTCTGAATATTTTGGGCTTGAGGTTAAGGCTGCCCTTACTCCAAATTTGATTCTTTACCTCCAATAATTTCAACATAATGTGGATGTATCCCCTCCCGATGAAAATTGATAGGATCCCATTAATTAGGGATATGGATCCAGTTAATTAGGATTGTAATTTGTAGCTTTCCTAGTCTGTATAGTATTCTATATGGGTGTAATTACTTCCCTTTTTGTATTGAGTTTAAATATATAAATACAAACCTCTCTACACGCATACTGTGTATGAGATTTTTACCAAGCAATTTACTTCTGTACATGGTTATCAGAGCCATATAAGGCACCACTGCCGCTGTTTTTCTGCCTCCCTTTTTTTTCCGATCACCTTCATTGACTATTCTAATTTCTCCGATCTCCTTTCTCCACCCAATATGTCGAATTTTGCAGCCTCCATAGTCTCTTCTTCCTCAGCCAGTAATTCTTCAATTGAATCAGACAATATGTCTGCACCTTCTCTTACGCAGTAACTTTCTTTGAAATTGGATTCAGCCAATTTTATTCTCTGGAAAACCCTTGTAGTTCTGATGTTAGCAGGGTGTGATCTCGCTAAGTTTATTGATGGCACAGCTGCAGTCCCAGCCGAGGTGCTGGAACCTAACATCCCGAATCCAGCTTATCAGTCATGGAAGTGCCAGGATCAGCAGGTCCTGTCTTGGTTTTTGAATTCTGTTTCTCCCTCCTTGTTACCTCAAGTAGATGGTGTGAAATCAGCACGTGAATCCTGGGTCAAGTTGGAAACTACGTATGCATCTGGATTCCGAGCTCAAGTTCGTGATCTCAAACAGCAATTGCATTCACTACAAAAAGGTACTTAATCCATCTCTGAATACATGCAACGTGCAAAGGTTATTTCGGATCCATTGATTTCATTACAATACAATGTGTCGAAATGATGATTTAGTTGATGCTATTTTGGATGGATTGAATGGGTTTAATAGCCCCTATCTTGATTTTTGTCATTCTTTGGAAGTATGAATGACTGATTTTTTTTTATGACTTGTTTGGCCTATTGTTGACTGAGCAGCTCCAATTACGCAAAGAAAAGAGTCCTGTAGTGGATCTCAATCAAGTTACGGCTCACTACACAAACTCTTCTGGTACTAGCAGCCGTGGTAGGGGCCGTGGTAGAGGCCGAGACAACACTCAAACTGGCAGTTTTGGGCACCGATGGGGTCGCGGCCAACAACAAAATTATGGCAGTCTTGGGCAGCATTGGGGCCGTGGCTAGCAACAATTCTCTCACCAAAACTTTGGCATGGGCATTTTACCAACTCCACCGGTTTACCATTCGGTTTCGCTGCAAGCTCCGTTGGAAACCTCTACCTTGATATGTCACAACTGTAAGGGAATGAGTCATTTTTCTCGCCAATGTCCATCACCATGCATTCAAAACAACCGAACCAACCAAAACCCGTCTACTTCCTTCACCTCCATACAATCACCAGATAATTCATGGATCATGGATAGCGGAGCAACACATCACCTCACCAATG
>CATIWQ010084180.1:0-21614 GCA_949673415.1 Euphorbia schlechtendalii | reverse complement strand
TATATATATATATATATATATATATATATATATATATATATATATATATATATATATATATATATAAAATTGTCTTTGGATTCTATTTAATCTACTCAATAATTTTAAAGAAAAAATTATTCATACACCATGAATCGGGTTTTGGAAATGATCTCATAAGTTGAACCCAAATTCTTAAGTATAGACCGGACCAGATTAGTTACTTTTTATAAATAAAATGACGACCAACCCAAAACCCGCTTAGTCCGTCAAAGGAACTGCTGCTTTGAGTTTTGTTTTACTTACTGTTGAACATTAAAATTATAATGCTCAATCATTGGGATGTTGAAGACAATATGAAAACACTATAATGTGAAAAGACTAATTAAAGGTTTATAATTGTAATTTCAAATCCAACCAAACCGGACATAATACGTAGTTGCAAAATATAAGAAGTCAACAGGCATAATTAATCTAACCTCTTAATTTCTCCATAGAGTTTTCATTACAATTCGGGT
This sequence comes from Euphorbia schlechtendalii, assembly GCA_949673415.1. NCBI lineage: Eukaryota > Viridiplantae > Streptophyta > Magnoliopsida > Malpighiales > Euphorbiaceae > Euphorbia > Euphorbia schlechtendalii. The sequence goes on along the minus strand of CATIWQ010084180.1, from coordinate 21,117 downwards.
ATTTTGCACCATATAATATATGCATGAAAATATAGAGATTGTTTCAACCGTTGGAACTTATCTTTTTAGATAATGTATTAATTTTTTATTAACTAAGATTAAGCCGATAATTTTACGGGTTGCTTTTCAATACCTTGTCTTGTGTACAAACGGAAACTATTGATTTGAATAAAATTTGCGAGGATACAGAAAACTCCTAAAGAAATGTAGTGTTCGGAGAGGTCAAATTGTAATAGAATTTCAAAAAATAAGATTCAAGTGAAAAGAATTAACAACTTTATTACTTTTTATTTTTATAACAACTATAATACTTTTTAATTTTTATAACTGGTTTATTATTAATTTAAAGTATGCTCATGTTGAGATTGAATTGGTGATTTTAATGATCACATAGGATGTAAGTGTAGTTGGACAGACTTTTTAAATGCACTAATCACAAGTTTTCATAAAAAAAATTGAACTATCATTCTGAAAAAACAGATATTTTTTAAATATTTTAAGAGTTTAAGTAAAAGGCCACCAAAATGAAATTTGATTCCCAAAAATCAAGAAATTGTCAATAACACTTATTACCCGCAAATATTTTATTATAAAAATACACAAAAAAAAAAAAAAAAATTTGCCGTTCAATTTTTACACTTACCCCCTTTATATTTATCTTTTAAAAATATAAGTAATGTTATTTACCATCTCTTTCTAAACTTACCACTTCCCAACATTATTTATATACCTTTCATATTTATTTAGTAGAAAATTAAGTTTCATCTAAATAATATTAAGAAATAAAATGCTAATAAATAATTGTATTTCTTGAGTTTACATATTAAATCAAATTTGATAAAGTTTTCCACATTTAAAAAGTTCGTGAAATTAGGTTTCATCATAATTAGATTCGACTAGTGGACTCATAATATGGAATTCGAAATCAAAATCCCTTAATGATCAATTGAACTTTCAATGCGCAGTTGAGTTTATATAAACTTTGATGATTTTTATTTATTTTCCTTTTGAAGAATTTAAATTGTTTTCCTAATATAACTCGTAACATGAATTAGCTGTTTAATTACATTTCAACGATTTGTATTTTTTCTAAATTTATATATTTATTTTAATTAAATATATTGTTTATTCAATTTGAAATCAAATTTAATTTTTTTATTTGTAAGAACATTTATGTAATTTTAAGATGTGAGTATAAATTTTATTGGTCATAAGGATATTTTAATCACCACAAGAATTATATAAGTGTAAAAAAGTGATGATGAGTAGCGATCCCATGAAGCATATGTGAAAATAAAATTAATTCATTTTTTAATACAAATGTCTTAGTTTAATGATTGAAACTCTTTCTATGACTAGGAATGTCATGCGTTCGAGTCACGTGAGAGACATGGTGAAGTTTTCTTGCATAAAATAATGTAAAAAATTGCAATTTTCTTAAAAAAATTGTTTTTCTAATTTTCTTTAAATAATAAATGTTAAATTAAAAATGATTGGTATTGAAAGTCCAATGCAGGCAACTAAACCTACCCCATCAAGCAAGGGAAACTTGAGTTGTCATTGTAAGTGAAACTATATAGGGGCTGCATGATTATGAAAGCTTGGAGATTTAGTAATGAATAATTAGTATAACGCTTACAGGGTGAATGACTTAATTTAATTGCAAAATTGGTTTTAAGCATTTTTTAATTGATTATTAAGCGATCTAGGTTTGTCTATATGAATGAATGGTAAGTGGAGCAAGATACAAAACAAACAGATTAAACAACCTAAGTCTTGTTTTATCTCAATTGTGTTGAACAAAAGATACTCAACAATGTTGACTAAAAGAACTCTTAGAAAATAAAACACAAATATAAGAATGATGCGTGATGAGTGAAATAATTGCAGACTAACTAAAAGATAGAGTTAAAGAGATACAAAACAACGATTAATACTAGTTTCGACTATGCATACCTCTAGTTCCCAGGTACCTTCCCTGAGCTTTAATCCACTATTTTCAACTACTTTAACTATGCAGAGAAGATTCACAAGGGTTATTACAACTAGTACATTCTAAGCTATCAATCTACCTGTGAGACTTGAGTACCCTTCTCAATCTCACTCACTCTCAGTTTTTTTAAAAGAGATTTAAAGAACTCAACTTATTATACGTTGGTTTTTCTTTACAGATCTAATCAATTACAATTTCAGTGATCTTAACTATCTTAGGATTTGTATGAGTAGTATGATCTCAGTGAGTTGCTTCTTTGCGATTTATTCTAGTTGCTGAGTAAATTTGATAGAACTTTTGCACTTAGATAATTCCAGGTGCATTGACCAAGTTTGAACTATAGCCTTCATATTCCTTTTATAGACATAGGACTGAAGTTACTGTTGCAAGCTTGTCTTTCATCTCGTTTAATCTCCAACTTATCTTCTCTTTCTATCTTAAAAATCTTCCCCTTTGAGACAAATTTGAATCTGTTGTGAGACAGATTTGTATTTGTTGATCTGCTAGATTAATCAAGTTAATCTGCAAGATTAAACCATTGATTAAAATATCGTGAAGCTCTAATCATCAATTTGACTCTATTGTGCAAGAAATAAGCTCGAACTGCTACGTGTCTTCATTTAATTTTCTTAAAGTACTGACATTGAAAGGTTGGCGTGGTTAATTCTGAAATATGATGATACAATTTGGTTTTCTTAGATTTTAGCGTTGACATGCCGATATTCCTTACTAACAGCTTTTCCCTTGGACCACTAATTACTTCCATTTTACTTTTGTGTCAGATCATCTTTGAGACATGCAAAGCATTGCCAAGGAATATTCTTTCAAAAAATAAGGATTAAAAGCATATAGTGTTATCACATTCTTAACTCAAGATACTAAGCATATAGCACAACAATAACTTCGCTGAGTGTTTTTGTATTTTACATCTCTTGAGTAAACCTTTAATAAGCAAAATGCGTTAGTTATTTGCTTAAGTGTTTTAGGTTAGTAAGGCTAAATTAGAATCTATTTATTTAAGACAAAAAACTATCTACAACAATGACTTAAAGTTTGCTATCCTTATGTTCATTATTCTCAAAAACCTTAACTGAAGATTGCTAAGAAATTCCAAAAATTGGGTTTAACAATCTCCCCCATTTTTGAGTAAGAGAAAACCATATAGCAATAAGCATTATTTTAGAAAGTAAAAATGAATCTGAGTTACCTGGATAAGGAAAACACTCCTCCATGCCGAGTGAACTTTGTGGAGATTCAACGAACTTCCCCAAAATGAGTGACTTCTTCCTTGGTCAGCAATCTTCAACAATCAGTCTTGTTCTTCATCTTTCTTATATATCTGCAAAATGGTCACAATATATATATTACAACTAATATCAAGATATAGAGAGTTTAACTTGATGTGATAAATAAGTAACCGTTTCATTGATAAATAGACAAAACAAGATTACAAAGATGACCTATACTGAGCTATTCTTTTAAGCACAAAAAGATTACAAGTAGAAAATTTTTATTTATATTGACGACTTTGAATCTTGATATCTTCTTGAAGTACCCATATTCAAGCAAGCTCAGCTTGATCAACGGATTTGGATGGAGGCACCATCGGTTGCTTCCCGAGAGACTTGGCTTATTCAACTGGGTGATAAGAGGAGGTTGAGGAGGAAGGATCTTCACAACTTCTACGAGAACTTACTTTTGTTTCTCCCCCTTTGCTATTGCTTCTTTCATAATGGTATCAAGCCTATTATTGACCTTAGCTAAGGTAAATTGGAAGGTTTCATGAGTACTTAGATTGCTAGTGTAATCTCATTTTAAATTTGCTTGCTTCAAGGTTCATATAAATGTCCTTGAGCGTCCAACTCCTGAAGAAAAAATACAACCCTCATCACACATGCCATATTTGTAATGCTCTCTTGGGAAGTCAACTGATCAATTATCTAAAGGATGTTCCACGAGTTTGACTCTACAAAACTTTTCCTTTAAGAATTCCATGATTGCATGAATCTTGGTATTTTGATTATGGATAATGTTGGATGTGTATTGAATGTCCTTTGAGTCCTCAACATTAGTCTTGAAGAAGGCCTCAAAGTTGTTGTGAACGGTGTTGATCTTTGAGTGTAAACTTGGTTCACCATCTCAGATAACATCCTCCTTAATATCTCTTAAGCTCAGCCTCTCCAAACCTTTGAAAATATCTCCTCCTTAGACTCCAATATAGTTTTCTAAAAAACAATGTTATAACTGCTCTCACCAAGAACTTGTCGCAACTTGATCTTTACTCCTCTTTCAATGAGATCAGGAAGAGATGTTGTGGTAGTTAACATAGAATCAACCTTCTTTGCATTCTCCCCAAATATGTTAGAGATATTGATAACATAGTTAGAAAGAGAGTCAATTACCTTTTCATGAGCATTGACTTTGTTGAACAGAATTGTAAAGGATCTACTAGACTCTATTCTGAATTCCAATTGCTCTTAGCTAAATTATGACACGGAGTTGATTGTACTCCGACAAGATCAATAATTATCTTCATCTTCTAAAGATGCCTTTATCTTAGTAGCCACAACGTTACTTACGTCATAGGTTGTTGGAATAACTCCTAGTACCTTAGTGAATTGAGTCGTTAATTTGATAATCCAGTGAGGATCAAGGCCATCTTATCCACTATGCTATGTATGATTTCCCTTACCAAGTGATTTCTTATCAATAATAGACTAATTTGAATCTTGTCTAACTCTTCAAAGTACATATCATTATTGGACAATGTTGACTCATCGAATGTAAGATTGGGAAGACATGGCTGAATGACATTTTCTGTCAATTCATATACTATTAAAGCCTTAGCTATGACATCAACAAGCTCAACATCAGTTTTGAGATATTTGTTGTGCTTTTTTGTAACCTCTCTCAACTCATGCTTCATCACTTCCTCACCATATTCAATGTCAGAGTTAAATTTGAGCTCTTTAACTAGATGAGTTACTAGTCATGAGGAATTGGATATAATATTTTCCTCTTCCATCACTACATCCTCTTGTTGAGCATAGCTCATAGCACTGAAGTTAGGTTAAGTGGAGTTCTCAACTTGGTTACTAGACTAAGCATAGTTCTCAATTAGTGTCCTTGGATCAATCAAGGTTAGGGTAGGTTGAGAGGAAGTGGTAGGAGGAATTTGGTCACTTTGTACAAAAGGAGATGGATTGGGATTTTGTACATAAGTTGAGTTAATAGGATTTTGCGAAGTGAATGTGGGTTCATTTTATGAGATATTTACATTTGTTGAAGGTTTTGAAAATGAAGAAGGGTTATTTTAGTTAGAAGAAGGAGTTGGGTTAGAAGTGGCTACTTGGTCTTGATTACAAGGATCATTGTTTTGTGTGTTTGATGGTAAAGAAGGGGTAGGAGGAAAATATGTGAAAAAGGTGAAGTTGGTGGATTATTTATTTGAATGGGTGGTGATAGTGGAAAAGGATTGGTTGGTTGTTGGTCCTAGAAAGTTTTAGGTTTATAGTTTTATAGTAACTCTAGATATTTTTAGGTTAATTATCCTTTGGTAACTCAATGGACTGAGCTTCTTCAAGATTCACAACAACATTTACACTTTCCTCTTCTGCATTGATGGCTTCAAAACTCTCTACCTCATTAGCCAAATCTTTTTGCTGAACTGAGACATTTTGGTTAACCTTAACAGCACAACTTTCTTCTGCACCACATTTCTTTCCTCTAGTGCTTCTTCTCCTCTTTAAAAGTTCAAACTTGAGTGCATCCTGCACTTCTTATGCACCTTCCTTCTCACTTTGAGCTAGATCCTCTTCTAGTCTCTACTTTTCTTAGCAGCCTCAACAGTAGCCTTGCTTTGCTGACCTCCCCTCTTCTTAAATTTCAACTTCTTTCCAGGCTTAACATTCTTGGGAGTAGTCAATTAGCCTATGCTAAGCTTGCATCCCTTGCTCTCTTGGGTTTAATACTTTTCTCAATAGGCAAATCATCATCAATATCCACATTGAATCCTCTATTTATTGGAGCCATCCTAAGAGCAACTTCAATCTCATGATCTTCATCTTTAGGCAACACATCATCATAGATTATAATAACAAATTTTGATTCTTCTTTCTTCTTCTTCTTCTTTACTCCCTCACCATCCTTCTTATAAGGCATTGTCTCCTAGATGTGAATGATCTTCATAAACTCCCAAATACCATAGAATATGGTGTGCACTAGAGCATGCTTCTTCTTCAAATCCTTCAAATCCAGCTCGCATGTAGAGATGATTTCTAAGATTGAGTTCTTGTAGGAAAGATGGTGAGTTACCTTCTAAATATGGTTGATTATTAGCATAGGCCCATTCACTACTTTCCTTCTATACTATGGTAGTTCAAGCACCTTGAAAACATAGATTAATTGGAGAGAGATCCAGTCTTTGGTGTAAGCGATTTTGTAATCAGCTTGTGGGCTGCCTTCCCTTTCCATTACATGGAAGTAGCCATGATCTGCCCATTCACATAATCATTAGGTAGCTCAAAGTCTTTTGGGATAATTATTATTTCTTCATCCCCTACTCTTCTCATCTTATTAGCTTTCATCTTAATTTGGAGCAAATTCTCTGAGCTTTGGAGTGATTATAATCTTATTCTATTTAACGAATTTCACCAGCACATATGAGATTCCTTCAATGGTAAACATATAGTGATAGAATTGCTTTATCATCAATGGAATGATAGAGGCTGGAAGATCAAATGTCACCTTGAAGAACTATTGCTTCATTCATCTCCTTAGATCTTCATTAGTGGCAGCTTTAGCCACATTAATAGAAGTTGATTTCCAACCTCCATCCTCATATTCTTTCAAGGAACTGGAACAAAGATGGTTCCTTTTTCTAGAATTAATTGCTCCCTATTCTCTATGTCTACTGTTATAGACTTAATCACTCACTTTTCTAGAGTGGTTCTCCTGTCATCGTGAGTGATAAATTTTCCTGAGTTACTTGGTTATTGAGATGGTTAAGAAGCCATAGATTTTCAGTAGTGATTACGTGAGAAAGATTTAAGGATTTAGGGTTCTTTGGGAGAAAACTTTTTGAATTCAAAGAATTCAAGTGACTCTCTTTATTCTTCAAAAATCCTCTTATAGCCTTCACTCCTCTCTCCACTACATGTTGTGCTTACAATACAAGATTAAGAACAACAATGAGATTAGCAGTGAGTTTAAACCTCCTTACTATAACGGCGTTAACCATATCATTTAAACCTCAATATTAAAGATGCTAAAGATAACAATTAATTTTTAAATTTATTTTAAATAATAACTACACATTATAATGAATTATAATGTTTTAATAAGATACATGAGTAAGATATCTATCACCTTGTTTATTTTAGCTCAACAAGATTTTTGATAAGCATCAATGACTTGATTGTTGCCATAGATGCTAAATTGGATTTAACATTCTAATTATTTATCTTAGAATATTGAATTGATCATCGCATGCGGTTTTGTGAAGATATCTGCTCCCTAACTTTTGTGGAAATATAAATCAATTTAAAATCTCCTTTTAGCATGTGATCCTTTATGAAATGATGTCTAATATTGACATGCTTTATCCTTCTATGTTGAATTGGATTTTTGGATAGGTCTATTACGCTCTTGTTGTCACCCATGATATTGGGGAACTTAGACTTTAAACCATAATCTTACAATTACTACTTAATCCATAATAGTTGTGCTACACAACTTCTAGCAACCATATACCCAGCTTCAGCGGTATTGAGAATTAATGAAGTTTGCTTCTTGATGTACCTTGTGATAATCAATCTCCTAGGAATTGACATCCACTAGTGTTGCTTTTCCTTACGAGCTTATCTCTTCCATAACCAACATCGTTATATCGATTGAGTGAAAAATCAGCATTGATGGGATACCATAAACCTGCATCAACAAAACTTTGCAAGTATCGAAGAATTTATCTTAACAGTATGAAAGTGAGATTCTCTAGGGTCAACTTGATAACAAACACAATAATGTACATATTATTGAATATTAATCCCACTTGCAATTAAATAAATTAAGGATTTGATAATACCTCTATAGAGCTTACTATCTACATGTTTATCATCTTCATCCTACTTAGAATTGTATCTATAACCATAGGGGTTGAGATGCTCTCTAACTTGTCCATGTCAAATTACTTCGAAACTTCCTTGGCATACTTTGATTGATTGATGAAGATCCTATTAGACATGATGTTTTTTGTAGAGGCAATTAGGGTGATATGTCTTTATTATTTTTCATATACGCACCTTTTTCAATTTATTGTTATTATTAAAAGGCTTCATTATTTTATATCAATGAATGCTTTGTTTTGTTGCTGTATCATATGAATATTCATATACGTGTGATCATTGATAAAACTGTACAAAGTTCATGACTTTTCCATAGCGTGAGAGTGCAAGGACATACTAGGAGCTTTGTGGGTTGGAAACTACTCATACATGTAATTATGGAAAGTTAGAATATCCTTAGTCATATTTTTATTGAGACTGAAGATCAATGAAGCAGATAAACTAACATGCGTAGGCTTACTCCTTGGATCAAATCCAAGCAACGGATCTCACAAGCTGAAGGTGGTACCTTGAGTTAACGTATGAATATATTCAAAGAGATACATCAGAGACTACTATAAGAAAGATACTCGAAAATAGCTATATCCATGTGTTGGTTTCATGTCTTATTGAAGTAGAAATATAAGTATCCTCAGACATGGGATACTAGTTACCTTGTACATGATTTTTTATGCTTTGGATCAACCCCAAGCATTCCCTGTTGCTATGATGTTATAAGTGATTTCGGGTATAACAATATGTGTTCATTGGTAAGTTAAGTACTAAAGATGGGATCCATCACTTCTGATATAGAAATATAATAGAGTTGTACCTTAGGTCCTCTTATTGAAGTCACATTCTTAAATCTCTGATTAGAGTATGGGATTGATAAAACGAGTTTGTAGTCTAACCAATTATATAAATTGAGTGGTGTTCTTCGTGAACAAGTATAAATTTGGGAAAACTATGACTATTAAATGAGTTAAAGTGGTGTTCTTTGTGAATAAGTCTAACTATGGGATAGCTATGACTATTACATGAGTTAACACTTTATCCAATCTCAATAAACCGAATGATACTTAACATTAGAAGGAGTGTATTTTATTGGTTACTATTGCAAAACCATATCAAACCACAACTAAATGACTTTCCGTATATCAGGGGATCATACACCTTTGCTAGAAAGCCCATTTGATCATTTAGAGTTATCAGGTTCCATAACAGTTTGGAATATCGAGCCTAATGGTTCTCGGATGGGGAGCAAAGGTTAGGAAAAACTCTAGTGACTCTATACTTCGGGATCCTTTGAGGTCACACACATAAGGACCTTCAACCAGACAAAACAAAGAACTTAATAGACATGGTCTATACCAAGTATAAAAGGAAATCAAAATAATTATGTTCAAACCATGAAGTGGTTGGACTAGTGTACCATTTTAGAAAGAGGAATTGGGGAATGGCGAATCACGAAGTGAGGGGTGTACCCTATGCAAGTGGGCTTTGAGAACACAAGTTACTCGCGAGGGCCTTTGCACCTGCAATGCGAGCACTAAAAGTGCTCACGGGTTGCAAGCCCAAATGGGCTTGTAGAGTAGGTGAGCAAGCACTATTGTTTTGGGCAGCGCTTGCCATCACCTATAAGCTAGGCTTGTAGGACAAGGTAGGTTTACGTGAGAATTCCTTGCGGCAAGTTGCAAAGCATGCTTTGCGCATCAACTTGCGGGTGAGATCCCGTCCCACATTGGGTTTGAGGGGAGAAATTTTGCTACCCTCCTCCTATAAATAGGAACTCCTCTCCTCCTTTCCAACTTACCTCAACATAGCCCTCTCTTTTGAGTTTTGACTTGTCTTGTGAATTATTTTGAGATCCTTCGATAGTTTCTCTAAAAATAATTTATGAGAATTTTTAGAAGGTTTATTCTATTTTATAAAGAGCATTTGCAATTATTTTTGGGTTGGTCTATGAGTGGTCTAACAACAACTTGTTAACGAATGAGTTCTTCCTTTTAAGGAAGGTTTTAGATGATGGAGTTCATGTGGATTATTCAGATAGGATGTCCTACACTTGGAAGCTAGTGCTAACGATTACTGCTAGATTACTATAAGGGATTACTTTATCGCAACTAAGAGAAGACACACATCAACTGACAATGCTCTTACTTAAATACCAAGGATCTTTTATAAGTATTTATAGACTTGTTGTATTTCTTCCATGTTTTAGCTAGGGTTATATCAATCATTCCATGCTTGTAATTTCCTTTTAGGTAAATTTTAAGTTTTCAAATTTTTCTATGCTAGCTTGTAGTTGTATTAAAGCCTGCTTTATTCTATAGATAATTTATTATGACATGTTAAATATGATTTTTTATGAAATGATTACTGTAAGCTATATATGTCTTAGGCTTCAAATCTTGTTATAGAAAATGTTGTGATAACTAGATTAAGGTTTTTGCTCAAACTTAGTTAAGGTGATTATCACTAATTAACAATGTTTTACTACATGTGTAAATGCTTTGATTTGAGTATCATCATGCACTTTACTCAATTAAAAAAATGAAATATTTATTTCATAATGGTCTATGGTATAAAGAATCGCAGTGCCCATGGTTATTTTGGTAAGGATTGGACTTGGATGCTCATTCACTTTAAGGGGGCCTCTCCTACTTGAAAATCTCCATTGGTATTAGATTGATAGTACCAAAGGAACTTTTATACCTTAGCCAATTTCTAGTATGAAAATTGGATTCCGCATACGGTTTTACAATAGTAAGTTAAAGTTGTTAAATTAAAACTTCTAGACATAGGTGTGTAAACTTTAACATGAACCTTGTTTATTTTGCATACTATGTGGAGTCTTGGCATAATGGAATGATTATGATATACTAGTCTAAGCATGATCCCTTAGGTCGTTAATTCCTTATAATGTAGAATTATTGCTATCATAATCATATCCATCGTTAAGTCCTCGACTAAGGCTAGAGCGGTTGCGCAAATGAAACCCTTACAAAATATTAAGGTAATACACAATCATTCTATCATAAGTCTATGAAACATGCCTTATTGTCAGATGTAAGAACATGTACAATATGCTTTCCCCTAACATGTGTTTGATCATAAGGCTACACAGGGTTAAGCCTTAACAAACTAGGTTAGTTATCCATATTATTGGAGCTAACACTAGGTCAGGGACACATTTAAGGAGTCATACAATTGGGTATGCACATCTCGAAAAAGAGAGTTCAAATGGACCAACAATTGCATGGGTTGCAAATAAATGGGTTCCAACCATGATTGTTTAAAGTGGGTTGACCTGCTATAGAGGGGGTTACAGTAAATTAGTTGAGGATGCTACCTACTAAAGAGAATGGTTAGACCATGTTTCCTGAGTTCAATAGATAGGCTATTAGAATGTTGATTAAAATAGTAAGAAAATGTGTTTAAGTAAAGACCTTATATTAATTGCATGTACATATACTAATGTCTGATTAAAGATTTGAAAGGATGGCTTATGTTTTATATGAGCCCCTCCCTAGTGAATGTGATGCTGATGAACATGAGGCATGGGAAGGATAATGAAACTGCAATATGTATCATGTTGTAAACCATGAATTTTGAGCTTCAAGATCAACATCAGAACATGTACCTAGATTCCATGGTTCTCCATCTTGAGGAATTCTTTTCGAAGTAAGCATAAATGAGAGGTTTGATACTTCTAAGCTTCTGTTTGATACTAAGATGCATGAAGGCACTTCAACTCCTTAATATGGTCTTAAACTTTAGGTTACATGGAGAAATTAAATCGGCTGGGTTTTGTAATGGATCACAAGCTAAGTGTGGATAACATTCTGACTTCATTAATTGGTATTTGTTTACACTTTGTGAATAATTGTTATATGAATAAGATTGATTCCACATTAATAGAGCTAATCAACATGCTAAATATAATAAAGCCTAAAATCCGCAAGGATCCAAAGGCCTTACTATTGATTGAGAAAGTCAAGCCTTCCAAGGGTGTGGGCTGAAGTCAAGAGGAAAATCAATATGAAGAAGAAAAATAAAAAAGGGGCGTCAAATTCTATTTTTAATGTGGTAAAACCTAGCCATTGGAAGAAAGATTACAAGGTTAAGATTTTTTGAGCAAGTGAAGCAGAAGCCAAGTAAGGCATATACTTCAAGTATGTTCGTTATAGAGTGTTTCTCTACAATTCCTCATGAGTCTAAATAGGCATTGGAAACTTGTTGTGGTACTAATTTATGCATGAATCTTGTTTTCGGATAATTATTGTCAAATTCGTCACAATGACATTCTTTATGCTTCTAGAATTAGTTTTATTGGTGTTTATGTTCTTGATACTTTAACCAAAATTCTAAATATTAACATTGCTAAGAAAATAAAATAAAATAATGAGAAATCTTCATACTTGTGGCATTTTCGTTCAAGGAATATAATCAAAATCCCTTAACTAAGTTATAAAAATGTGGTGACTTGGGCTCAATGGAATGATAATCTTATGGGGCATGTGAACCTTGTTTAAAAAGCAAAATGATAAAGATACCTTTCAAAGGAAAGGTTCAACATGCAACAAGTACTTTAGAAATATTACATTCAGATGCATGTGGTCTAATGAGTGTAATTCATCTACTTCACAACCTTTATTGATGTTACTCATGATATGGTTCTTTGTACCTTATGAGGAACAAGTCTAAAAGTTTTGAGAAATTCTAACAGTTTATGACTGAAGTAGAGAAATAATTTGGAAAGAGTATCAAGTCCCTTTGATCTGATCAAGGTGGTGATTTCAAGAGTATCGTCCTTGTTGTATTTAGGCTCTGAGCTGTTCTAACACTAAGGTAACGTCCTCACTAGTGTCTAATCTCCCCCATACTAACTTATCACCTAAGCTAGTATTTATAAGATGAAAGGACAATGTTTTGAGCTTCTGAACTTTGTTTTAGTAAGGCTCTCTCACAAACAAATGTGAAATGGATATTTGCTAAAGTGATTGTAAGAGAAGCTTTTTGCAGTGGTTTTGAAGATATCTTGATTGCTCTTCAGAATTGATTATTCTTCACCAAGTTTTTATATCTTGATTGCTCTTCAGAATTGATTATTCTTCACCAAGTTTTTCTCCTTGAACTTTCTCCCTTCATATAGGCTTGAAAAGTTTCAGTTAATCTTGGACTATTGTTGAAATCTTCACGTTGTCACTTGGGAATCAAGCCATTAACTCTAAAGGTCATAAAAGACAAGATCAGTGCATTGATAAGGGTGATTTGAATCCATTGAAACTATGGTAAGCGTTCTTGATTTGGCCCTCATATGGATCTATTAGCAAAATTGTCCCACCAATACTTGTTGTTAGCTACAGGGGAGAAAAAGCACCTCTGTCTCCTTGCTATTAACATCAGTAGATCCTTTTCCAAGTGTATCACCTTTTGGCACCACAAAATTAAATGCAAAGACATGGTAATGGTTGACTCACATAATGCCTTTGGATCGTTTCTCAAATAATTTGAAATAAATATCCCACAATTGATTTATCCTTAAAAATTTGTTATTTCATAGGATACTTCCCTCTAAGACAATCTTCTAGCCTATAAGGAATCTTCACACTGATGTACAGATGTGCTTCTCATTCAAGGCTAGCTTCTAATGCAAATTAAGACTTAATACCATCATAATTTTCTTCTAAAGCAATATTGCTACTGATGACAGTTTCTTAGAGTAACTATTAAAACTAAATAAAATGCCTTCTGAGTATCTTATGATCCAATAGTGTTACATGTTATATGAATTTGCTATTAATCAACCAAATAGGAAACTGGTAGGGAAAAAAACTAAGTTAAAAGTGATATGAATATGCTTTGAATTAACTTGGCATGAAATTGGTAAGTAATTGATACGAGGTAGAATGTGTTATATATTGTATGAATATTCTATGAATCAACCAAGTAGGAAATTGGTAAGGTTGAGTTGAGCTGAGTATTACATAGTTTATAAAGATATCTACTCAGCCATGCTAAGTTAGCTTTTTCAGAATAAAAAGTTTTATTCCTTGACACTTAGAGTATTTTACACTTGTGGCTTCTGTAAGAAATGGAATATACCTCTGATGCTTTTCAGGATAAAAAGCGCTGAAATTAAAGAAGATATTCCAGTGGTCCTCATAATAAAAAAGCTGTCAGTACGAAATGTTGGAGATTCCTCACTAAAGTCCAAGTCAAAAGGAATTCTCTAACATGTGCCGCTTCTCAATGTCTCCGCGCACCCTCTGCAACGTCAAAAAGTCAACCAATAGCATAATTCCATGTTGCATCTCGTGCACCTCTCTATCAGAACAGATTGCTTGAAGATAAATGAGTTTTTGAAAATGAATTAATATCGCATTTCAATGTTTGAAATCTCTATCTCTAAACATCTTGGAACTTGTCTCCAACGGGAAAATTTGAAAGATCTAAAGAGAAGAGAAATCGAAGAGCTGTCAGGATGAGAAGTTTGCAACATCTAATTCTAAGAGCTTCAATTATAAATAGAAGACTGGAGCAGATGTTCAAACTTGGTGAATCACCTCGAATTTCTTCTAGGAGCCGAAACTCTGTTAAAATACTCCCAGCTTCAAGAAATTCCAAATTAAGAAATCAACAAACATTCATTGTTCAAATCTGTTTGTAATAGAGAGAAAATAACACTTAGGATTTAACTTTGTAAGGGATTCAAACATTCTATAAGTTGAATTCCTCTATTTGCAAATTTCTTTTAGAAATCTGAGTGACAATTTGGGAAGGGTACCCAAACTGTGGATTGAGTGGTAGTTAAAAAGAAAGGCACTTTCTGTAATTATGTTTACCTATTGTAAAGGTTTCTCCTCCTAAGGAAGGAACAAAATCACTAGTAGATTAATGCTTGGAAAGGAATCCGGGGATTGGAGGTAGGTTAGGGGTCGAACCAGGAAAAAATCTCAGGTGTTGAAAATCTAACCTTACTCGCTTGTCTTTATCGCTTTTATCTCATCCATCATTCTATCTCCGTTTTTAGTTTTTCTTGAAAAACCAATCCGTGCTGAGTAGAGTACTCAACAAGCGATTGAAGATAAACTATACCAGGAAAGCTAAGAAGTTTACAAGTTTTTAGACCCAACTTACCACGAAGCACTCAACACGCGCATATAAAAATAGAACTTGGTAAACATTTTTATAAAACTTAAAAAGTTACCAATAACTGCATTCACCCCACCTCTGCTATGTAATTAAGTTGTCTAAGGACCAATAAGTGATGTCAGAGTAAGTGCTCAACTTATTGACTAATCATTTTTGAGTTAAAGATCCATAAATGGCTTACAATAGCTACAGTTTTTGGCTTAGGAGAGATAGTTCTCCTTAAGGAGGGAATGTCTATAACTAAGCCACCATTATTTGATGGTAATCATTACATGTTTTGAAAAATCACATGAAAATTTTATTTAATCATAAAGCATGCAATCATGGCTTGATATCGAACTTAGCACGCGAATTCCTTCTATAGTTAGGAATGGGTAATGTATTCCAGTCGATCTAGAGGATTATGATGATGCTGACTTGAGGCTTCTCAAAGAGAATGCCACAATGATCAATTACTTACACTATGTGCTAGATCTTACTGAAATTAATAGGGTCTCGGGCTGCGAGACAACATAGGAAATCTGGAAGAAGCTAGAGATTACCTATGAAGGGAGTAACAAGGTCAAGGAGCCCAAGATCAACCTCATGCTGAGAGAGTATGATATGTTCCAGATGGGCACTAATAAGGGTATTTAGGCTATGAATATTAGGTTCATTAACATTGTTAATGAACTGAAGAGGCTTGGCAAGGAGTTCACTAAGATTCTCTACGCTCTTACCTAAGAGAGGGATGCCAAGAAGAGCACGATCAAGGAGGCTCATGATCTTAAGACCTACAGCTATGATGAGCTAGTGGGCACCTTGCTGACTTAGGAGATGAGCCTGAGGAAATATACCAATGACTCCAAAAGGAGTAAATGCAAGGAAAGAGAGGGCAAAGCCATTATTCTGAAAGCTAATTCCTTTGATGAATCCACAAGCTGCGATTCTGAAGTGCAAATGGCCCTTCTGACTAGGCATTTCAAATGCTTCATGAAGAAGGATGGAAAGTTCAACAAGATGAAGTTTCTCGCTAAAATAAAGTCAACTCAGCACCAGTGAGGAACCAAGGAAGGACTCAAGAAGGAACACAACAAAGATATCAAATGCTTTGGCTGTGGAGAAAAAGGCCATATCCAGTCAAGCTGTCTAAAGACCAAGAAGGACAGATACAAGAAGAGGTTCACAAAGAAGAATGAGTCACTTTCTACCACCTAGAGTGATTCAAAAGAATCTTCATCATTCGATAAAGATGCAACTGATTCTGACAACCTTTAATTGATGACCATTGAGAATGATAGAGGCGAAAGCTCAGCATCTACTTTAAAAAAAGTTAAACAAAGGAAAATCTCCTCAGGCTGAGGTAAATTCTGAAATTCCCTTGTCTATTAAAGAATTCGCCCAGGTACACTTTAATGTTATGAAATTGACTAATAAGTCAGGGAAGAACATCAAGGAGCTAGTGAGGAGAAGTGATGATCAGGAAGACACTATTACTTCCTTATCTCTTGATATCCTCTTTCTTCAAGAAAAAGTTGAGTACCAAGAATATAATGCCAACAAGCTCACTAAGCAATTAAATGAGTTGACTACTGAGATAAAGCTTTAAAGAAGGAAAGGGTTCCTCCTCCAGCCAATAGTCAAACTCTGAATAACCAAACTCGAACTTGTAAGAGGAAGAATTCCTCTAAAAAGAAGAAAGCGATTCAGCCCAAAGAAGAAATGATGTACGGTTTTTGTGGAAAAGCTAGACATGCTATAGTACTTTGTAGGAATAAATATGGTTAATAAGACGAGTATGATTAGAGTAACCTAAGCACTGCTAACAAGGGAGGATCTAGCTCAAGAGCATGGGTACCTAAGAAAACAAAATTGTTTTGCAGGTGAGCCTTATATCCACTGATGACTCTAGAATTTGGTATTTGGACATCGGATGCTCAAGGCATATGACTGGAGATGAAAGTCAGTTCATGTCATTGGAGTGCAAAAGAAATGAAAGTGTCAGCTTTGGAGATAACATAAAAGGAAAGATTGTGGGATGTGGCACTGTTGGTGTCTCTCCTTCAATCGAAGAGGTTTCTCTTGTTAAAGGATTCAAGTTCAACTTTCTTAGTGTAGCCTACCTTTGTGACAAAGGTAGAAAGGTTGCTCAGTTATTGACTCTAAGATTGATTCTACTATTCTCTTTGCTCATAGTATCAATAATATTTATATAATTGATTTATCCCCTGACTCAACTAATGTGTGTCTTGTATCTAAGGAGGATAATTCATGGCTTTGGCATAGAAGGTTGGGTCATATAAATATGAACATTATGTCCAAACTAGCCAAAAAGCAATAATTATGGGTTTACCCAGTATCAGCTTTGAGAAGGATAAACTTTTCTCAGCTTGCTATGAGTTTTTCTTCAGAATTCTCCTTGCAACTTCACCGATCTTTGACAGCTTCGATCCTAAGCCAAATCTTTGAGTTCCACACATCTTTTTGCACCTTTTTCACTCTCTTTTCATAGAATTCTACTTTAGATCATTTTACTCCCAAGATTTACCTAGTATCTGCATTTGCATAAAAAACAACTACATACCACGTGAAATCTTTTATATGAAGTATAAAAATGACTTAAATTATAGCGTTTAGTGTGTAAAATTATAATGATGATAAGTGTAATTATATCTTATCATACCCCCACACTTAAATTTTTCCTTGTCCTCAAGCTAAATTCAATAGAAGTGTATAAATTGGAAAACAAGTTCGTACCTCATTTGGCGAAAGACTATTGCAGTAACTACCACATTCCCACATTGCAAAAGATTTCAAGTAGAAGTTTGAAATTTCCCACAAATTAGTAATGTGCAATTTATATAGTTTAGTTGCATACCTTTACTCTTAATGGAGAGTCAACCGAATCGCATCTTCATACAAGCGTTATATGCATACTCGAATATTACCTTCTCTTAAGCATAGTATAAAGTATAAAGGACATAGAAAGCACACTTTGATTAATTTCTCTCAAGGTATTTTTAGGTAACCTAGGATGCTAAAACACTCTCAATGGTTACATTTTATGCTCCATACCACTCTCCCCTTTTTTCAGTGGTTATATTTTATGCTCCATACCACTCTCTCATTTTTTTCTTTTAAGCATATATTTTTTGAAGTACTTTGTACTTTGCACCAATTTTTCATGCTATGCTTTCTTTTCTTTTTTTTTTCACTTAATGAATGGTTGCAGTTTCTACTCCGTACCATTCCTCACCTTTTGCATAACTCATTGGTTATCCTCTCTTTCTTTTTATTTTTCTTTAATACCCTCATCCTTTATTGATAAATTTCAAAGTATTATGGTTATAGCTTCCTAACACTTTAAACACACTTAATACTTATAGGACTTATTCAAGATTTACATATAAAACTCATAATAAGAATACCATTAGATAGTATTCCACTTAAACTTATCGGAAGCATTGAACTAAAACTGTACAACTTATACTAATTCATATTGCATTGAAATATTTATCGAAACTTACTTTGAATGTTGCTCTTGAATGTTACTCACCACTCATCCTTGCCAAGTTGATAAATGTTGTGCACTAACATCAAACTTGTAAATACCTAACACTCACAATAACCTTGGACAAATGTTAGTAAAGTATACGAAATGACAATGTATAAATGTCACTAAAATCAATAAAAAATTGATTGTTCTTCGATTAATTTATTTTATTCAATTTTTTTTATTTTACGAGATTTTTACAAATGTCCCCCCACATTAAAGAACATAATATCCTCATAGTGAGACATCATAAAAATCAAAATTAAGAACTAAAACTAATCTAAAAATATGAAAAAGAAAAGAAAAGAGAAAACACATTCTATTGAGAAGGAGAATCCAGGGCCCATGTTGCGATCGTGAAGGCCTGTCGCGATCATGATTTCCTTAATCACAGAAATAGTAGGTTTTGAAACTCGATATTCATGAGCGGGAGATGTTTGTCGTGGTCGCGATCTTCTTTGTTTCTTCAAATTTTCAAATTTTAGACTTTGTACCTAGAAAAACTTAGAAAAATAAATTTATTAAATATAATTGCCTGTTCTCTGGCAATTTGATCTCTAGAACGCACTTGCCTTCTCTAGAAATTTGATCTTTAGAACGTTATTGCCTTCCCAGGAAATGGTGCCAAAAACTTGATCGTGAGTTTTTGGCTATACTCATTCCAAAAGACTTATCCCCGGTAACGGCTCTGAAAAATTTTTCACAAAAAATATAGGTGTTGTCAGTACCTCTTATCAAATAGAAAAATGATGATAACTGCAAGTATACAGTTGCGATGTAGTTTTAAAAGATATCGATCCCATAGGGAAGGACTAGTTCTAAAGATCAAATAGGGAAGTAGAATAAAAAGAAAATAAAATAAAATAATTCAAAGTTTAGGAAAGGAGGATTGGAATGATGGATGAATAGATAAATATATGAAAGATTAGAAAAGATAAAAAGTATATAGATATTCCCTATGAACAAGTATAGCAAAGAAAATAGGCAAAATCATCGAAGTTATTATGTTCACTAGATTAATTTGACAGACTTGGTTCTAGACACTAAGATATTCAATTATTCACGTAGAGTAACACATGAAATGACTTTTCTAAATCTAGTGCAAATGAATTAAGATAATTATATAAACCTGGACAACGTCAATACTATGCTTAGTACGGGTCGCTCTCACATAGCCATATTTAGCAAGTTACCGTTCCGAAAATGTTGGCTCACTAAATAGCGTTATAATCACAGATCCAATGATTATGCACAATCTCGTTAACCCCGAAACTACTCTTAAAGTTAACTCGAAAGCATATAACTTGATTAATATAAAAGACTCAACATGAAATACACATTATGACACATAGACATATCATAAACTTTGAATTAGAAAGTATAAGTAGAAAACAAAGTAAAGTTGTAAGGTTTGCAAGTGAAAGCTAAAGTTGATTAAACCGTATCCACTCTTTAATGGGAGTTGTCAATTCCCGCAATGCCTGAGTCTACTTTTAATCCGGTCTCGACTCTTACAGAACCTCCGCCAGGAAGCTATTCTTTGTGAATATTGAACTAACAAATGTTGAAGAATGAAAACTTTTATTGATAAGTGCTTTGCAATTACACTCATACAAAAAATGCTCAAATATGTAGAGAAATCTAGTGATCGAATAAGGATTTGAATCACTTATACATTTTCTCGCTAACACTTATGAACGTAGCGAAATCTAGACATTTTTACTCTCTATCTATGAATACACATGCACTATAACACACACATAATCACTCACAATCCATGACATGAAATTGGTGAGTTTGGAGTCCTATTTATTGAGTACGAAGGGTTGCGTCTATCCAAATGAAAGGTTGTGTCCATTAGTGAAAGATTGCATCTCTTCATTATGATTGGTTGAGAAGCTTTGATATAATCCACAATGGATAGGCACCTTTTCATGATTGGTTGATTTCTGATAGGTGTCTTATCGTTGGTAGTTGATGGCGGTTGATGGCGGTTGATATGCTTATCTTACGGTTGGTAGTTAAGAAGATAAAACAAGAAAATCATCCAACTCATGACCGCAATATATAAGTCACGATCGTGAATCTTTGATTGGCAAACTTCTGTGAATTGAGTTTTTCTTCAGAATTCTCCTTGCAACTTCACCGATCTTTGACAGCTTCAATCCTAAGCCAAATCTTTGAGTTCCACACATCTTTTTGCACCTTTTTCACTCTTTTTTCATAGAATTCCACTTTAGATCATTTTACTCCCAAGATTTACCTAGTATCTGCATTTGCATAAAAAACAACTACATACCATGTGAAATCTTTTATATGAAGTATAAAAATGA